>APFE030839407.1:745-23267 GCA_000404065.3 Pinus taeda
AAATATAACCATAAATACTTCACTGGGAATTACTAAGTCACCTGGACTTTCGTAAGAACCCTCCCTCTGCAAAAATTTCCACTCCCAAGTGTCTGGACCCCTTCCAAACACTAAGAAAACCCTTTCCAAAGGCTAAAAACCCTCCCCGCGCATTCTTCTGTGAAAACTATTAATATTTGTTTGATATGTTTCCACCGCGCAAAACACAGTTTGCCCATTTTCTAAAGTTAAAAACCCACAGCGCCGTGAAAAATTAAGCCTTAACGCGCGCGCGCTTTTGCTAAACCCCGCGCATCTCCCTTTTCCGTCCACCATCGGATCGCCTTCCCCAGATCCGACGGTCCTTGTTCACATTGCGCGCCCGTTTATGGTGGTAGGTTACCACCCGACGTCCGACGGTTTTACTGTCGTACACCGGGACAGGTGGCAGCCTCCCATTGCATCGGGCCGCCCTGACAGAAACCACCTCCATACCAAAGGCGGTCCGATGCACAGGGAAAACTACCCTCCCCTCACGTAACAGGAGCGCCACCTCACCCTGCCATGTCGCCTCCACGTCACCTCACCCAGCCTGCACCCTGCCACGTCACCCTGCCACGTATCCCTGCCACGTCACCCCGCCGTACTGCCACGTCACCTTGCTGACATCAGCATGCTGACGTCACATCCGTACCAAAGGACCCCACTGCTGACGTCAGCATGCTGACGTCATCTGTCATACTATTGACGTTAGCAGCCAAAAAACCGAAAATTCGCGCAAGAGCAAAAGTCGTGCTTCGGAGCTCCGGAATGAGAAACGGAGGCAGTTTCGCACATCGCCACGAGAAATAGGCCATATTGGGGAATCTTTAGGGAATCTTTTGATTCCTTGGCCCGTTTTGCACCGAAAAGGCCCGATTTTGCCAAATTAAACCGATTTGAAGACAGGAAGAAACCAGAGACAGAGATTAAAGAGTATCAGATCAAATCTACAGGGAAAAAGCACGTCAAAGAGTATGAGCAAGCGGCGGAGACCATTAATGTAGCGGCAAAGAGTATTAGCGAAGATCTTAACAGCGGCCCAAAGCAGGAGAAAATTAAATACCTTCCAGCAAAGTCAAAAAAGAGGGCGAGGCCACTCAGAACTCTCAAATCATGGTTATTGCACATTTAACTCACACCAGAATAGAACTGCAAATCCCAAAGCACAGTTATTCCAGCAATACTGCATCGAGCCTCCAAGGGCCACATTGCACTCTTTTTGATCCAGTTACCTCTGACACAGTTCAATAGATATTTACCTGCATTTAATTTTGGCACAATTTTAGGTTTAGAAAGCTCTTTTTGCAGACCTGTTTTAGGTCAATTGTAATAAATAGTTGGAGATATTTGCACTATAAAGACAGCCCACAATACTGTATTAAGGATTGGATGGTTGGTTGGTGGTCAGCAAACTATCTTTAGCTGATTTTGCTCCAGGAGAGACTCGCACTGTAATACCTCATAGTTTCTATAATCAAAGACTGCTTATGAGCTTTGGAGAATGGATTGTTCACTGTGTTTACTGGTTGAAGAGTGATTATGGAATTCTCGTGCTGTTGCATATCTCAATAAGTGCTTCTTACCTCTATTTTCCATTTATAACTTACCATCTAAACAGCAGAAAAGAAGATTAGCTTAGAATTTGTTTAAATACACTCTATGCTCAATTTATGTTGTTTCTTTATGTTTTCCTCTGTTTAGGCATAAATATGAATTCCACATGGATCATGTTTGCCTTAAACTCAGACAGTTATCCAGGGATTCTTCATTGCCCCTAGATAGAGATCATCCTTCCCTCTGTTAAGCTGAGTGAGAGATTCTTAAGTGCCTCTCATTCCTTACATATCATTCATCCTTTTAGTCTGAACATTGTGTTATGAGCAGCTATCCTGCTTCATATTTCTCTTATGACCAAGAAAACACACTGATAATCCTAACCCATGACTCCATGCCCAATGGTTTGAAACTTATCACTTCATGAATTGCCTCTCTGCCTGAAAGCATTTTCCTTCCATCCAAACACAAACAAAAAACCCCTGGGCCAAAAGCTAGCCTAAAATCATCAACAAAGTTGAATCATTAAGAGAGAGCCCTCTCTGATTGCAGGTGGGCTAGAACCTGCAATCCAAAGATTGGTTTGTGGTTACCTCGACCGTATCCCTACCGGAGCCTAGGGACAACCTGAGTGATAACAGACCCCGCAGCACTAAGCCATGCAGAGGAGAAGACAATGCACACCAAGGGTACATCCATCACTCAGTAGCGCAATAAATTGACATGGACACCATAGTCAACCAGTACATGTCAACAATGTCATGTTGAGGTGTGTCATGAGTTGTCTTGGCCACATCACCACTATGGATCACATCTGTTGTAACCGAATGTAATGTAAATTGAAATTCTAATGGACATACACAATAATTTGAAGAGTCATGTTAGTTGAAAAGTCATAGGAAGTTTAATGATCATGAGGGTAGTCTAAGAGTCACAAGGGTCAATCTTCACCCTTGGCTATATATACCCCTTCCATTATATGAGCAAAGAAATTTTCACTTTGGCTCCTCCCACATAGCCTTGAGAGTCTGTAATTTTTTCTTTGAGGAGCAAGGAGTGGCTCCAATGTCCCACTACTGGGACTAGTGATGTATGGTGTACATATGTGTCTTGGGACTTTTTCTTAATTCAAAAGCATGTTAAGGCCAGCATGTTTTCACGCATGCTTTGTAGATGTTTGTAAGACTACTCTTTAAACATCTATAATGCATGTTTGTTTAACCTGTACTAAGATAGTTGAACTACTTTGGTTGTTTTAGTACTTACATTGTTGAAGATGTGATGTATTTCTTATCACCGTTGTCTCATCCCTGTGGACTACTCTACGGGATACTAGACAGACCACCTTTGTGTATTGGCTACCATCGTTGTCACATCCTTGTGGACTACTCTGTGGGATACTCGACAGAGTATCTTTTTTCTTGTTTATAATGATCCTCACATTTGTGTGGACTACTCCATTAGGTGGTGTACATGTCGTCCCCTTCACCTCGGTTTTAATGACTGCCACATCTGCCGTGGATTATTCTGTTGGGTGTTGGACAAAAAAAATGAGTGTGTGATATATTATTTCCACGACTACCCCACGTGTAGGGGGGTCACAGGGGGGTGATAGTTCCCCCTGTACATTGCATCAGGCACAGTAGGGGGGGCGGCTACCCCCCGAGGGAAGCCCCCTTGCAGGAGGTCCAGGGCATTGCCCCAAGAAACAATTTATTTGGACCCTATATTAGGTTGGAAAACCTACCTATGGTTTTGTGCATGGATTTCACACATGGTTTTGGGCATGATGGTTTTTTGTCCGCGATATTTTGTAGATCTAGTCAAGGGAACTATGGTTATGTTATAATCTAGGGTTTATGGATGCTTTGGCATGTATATATATATGTATTGTAACAGTGAAAGGAATATAATGAAAAATCAATCTGGTAGTCCTAGTTTTGGGATCCAAGGGAAAATCTCTGTGTATATCTATTTTATGTTTTATGCTCTCGCTATTGTTTATTTTATATTTTTAGAATTTGCATGCATGTAATTTTTGTATGGGGTTAAAACCTAGATTTGGTATCAAATTTGTTTTGGCTTCAAGGGGATGCCTTTGTTGCTGAGGGGTTTTTCTCAGGCTTGTGGTAGAACTTTTTCAGTGGGAGATTTGTGGGAACGATTCTTATGGTGAAAGAAGATGGTGAACAGTGGAAAAATAAAGATTGAGAAATTTAATGGTCAGAGTTTTGAGTTGTGGAAACTTAAGATGGAGGATCTGTTGGTGGATACATATCAATGGATTGCGGTAGATCCGGGTACTAAACTAACAATAATGTCAGCTGAAGACTGGGAGAAGTTGGATGGAAGGCAAAGAGAAAAAGATGATTGTGTGTCTCAGATTTTGTATTGTTGAATGTATCAGGTGTAGAAATTTTGAATAATTTAACACATATTCAATGGAGATTATCTTGATCATGTACTATTGCGGAAAACATACACAATACATAAGCTCCTCTACGTTGATCATCAATATAGCAGCATCAATAACAATAAAACATCAAGAGCATTCACACATTAACACAGTATGTATCCCGGGGAAAGCATCTCGCTAAAAACCCCAACTATCTGTATATTAATGATTGAGTCATGTAACATTACACAGCATAATACTTCTCACAAGTATCTCCACCTCTGTTACACACAATACAGCTCATATCTGATCTCCAAATCTCTTCCACTGCTTGCCTGCCTCCGCTGCTCAATACCTGCATGAGAATGAATGATAATTCCAAAGGAAACCACGTATTTACTTGGCAAAATCACGTGAGCACAAGCTACAATGTGGGAAAATACGTGGGCAAACTCATTGGCATACTCAATCCCTTGATTGTGTAAGATCTGATGCACAACTATAGTCACAACTGATAGCAATCTGATTCTCTAACACCTGTCCCTGCTGAACTGAACATGCACTGACATGCAACTGAGTTAACTGATGTATTCATTAGTTGTATTATGAGTTAATAACTTGTGAATTAATTAATAACTAATTCACCCAACTCATCTCTAGTCTATTTGCCAGTTAGACTAAATACAACCAGTTTAACAAAGCTAAACTGAACACAACTCCATCAACTGCACCTCCAGTCCACTAAACTCAACTCACTTGAGTTCTAACTGAAGTCCTGCATGCAAATATTAGTCATCCCATAGGTAACCACGTATTTCCTTCTGGGATCTGCATGTACCACATCCGTAGCTCATCCTGAAGTGCTCCAAGAGAATAAGACAAAGTTTATAGTCTAAATATTATTATGAGCTAATAATATTTGACTGTTCTATATTTAGACTGAGCAGTCACTCTGCTGTGATCTAAAAATAGAAGTCCATCTATTTTTCCCAATTTGACCAATCATCCATAAACAACAACCTGCAATCCATAGACATGATCCATATGTCTAAAAATAGACATAGTCTAAAAATAGACTTGCGCTAAAACTTGCCTGCGGGACCACTTAGTGAAGGCGACTCCTTTCCACTAAGCTCCATCATCTTGTTGCATTCTCAACAAGCATTTCTTGTTGCACACTTTTCAACATTTTGGCATCATACAACCTGGTAACTGTTGTTTTCATTGTTGGTTTGGTGATTCATCCACTCTGAGACGACAAGTGCCAGTACGAACCTGTGCTCCCATGTACCGTCGAGTATATTTTGGGAGACCACAATAGGCTGCATCCTTTATCCTTAGGAAGCTGTGTCTGCCGCTCTATCGATCGCAATGCACTAAACATAGCATCCAGGAAGATTGACTACCTTACCGTAAAAAGTATTCTGCAGTTTTGCGATTGGTTTGGTAATCCCCTTTGCCTAGATCTCTAGAGAAGTCAATTTTGCTCCTTTTTAGAGTCCTTAAGGGAAAAGGTCCTCTGAGCACTTGTCACTTCAGGCTCAATAAAAATCAAAGGCGACTAGAGTCATCTTTTTTTTTTCTCGACTCTTTGAAATTGAAAAAACAAGTTGTGTCAAAGCGTCTAAAATTTATTTTAATCAGAATAACATCACAAACTCCCTCGTTGGTCTTTAGGTTGAAAAAATGGAGTCTACCAACCAAGTATTTCCCCTTGGAGGAAATCCTAGTCCCTTCTCCTCTTGGGGAGATGTTGGTGCACCCCATATGGCCACATTGTCACTTCCAGGGTTGACAATTGGTTTTCCTGTCTGGCTCTTCCCTACCTCCGTCGTTCAGAATCCCGTAATTCCTGAACAGTCAAGTCAGCAACTAGATGACACTAGAGTTGCCTCCTAACCTTCTACTTCATCTGATTCTCCCTATCCTCCTTCCTCTTCGCTTGATAAAGCTGATAAAGCAAAAAATCAAGTAACTGAGAAGAAGAAGAAGCAGAAAGAGAAAAAGGAAAAGAAGAAAAAGGAACCAAAATCGAAAGGGGGCAACCAAGCATCATCTAGCGAAAATCCTCACACTGCACCATCTAAACCTAAATCTCCTTGTGTCATTTGCAATGGAAACCACTATCACCGAGATTGTCCCTGCATCCCATGGATCTTAAGGGACTGGTCTCCTCGTTTGCACAATCCGGTGTCATCAACCTCTGATGGTCATGTTGAATGCACACCATCAACCAGTGAATGTGAAGCACCTAGACAAAAAAGGAATCCCAGATTTCCTTGTAAATTGTGTGAAGGCAATCACGCCGTCCACCATTGTCCCTTCCTTGATGAAGCTAAAAGAGTTTTGGATGACCGTCCTGCTTCACCGCTACGGCTCTGTCCTAGATATAAAAAACTCTTGCCAAGTCCACCACTGGTTGAAAATTCGGCTGGCCCGTCATTATGGTCATCCGAAGCGTCTATCATTGAAAATGAACCCTCTGAATCCATACCAGACGAAAGTCAAAAGGTCGAGATGGCATTTGACCTGGTCTTGCCTTCAGAGTGTTCATCTTCAAATGATACCGTCACTGAAGAGAAAGAGAATGACACATTCAAATTCTTTTCATAAACACTGACTCCCATGAACTTGGGGGTAGTCCACCCGTTCCTTTATCGCAGGAAGGAAGTTCATCAAAGTCATATCCGACCGTCTACTTGGTCCCACCTCCAAGCAACCTAGTCGTTTCCTTCGACTAGAATCTACTAGGCAGACCCCATTTACCAGCTAGTGAACCATTCAGAATCATTGTACATGCTTACAGAATGGTCATGGCTGGTACCATCATCGATGAAGGGGCTTCTGTGAGTATCCTTTCCTCAACTACTTGGAAAGCGCTTGGTTTGCCATCGCTTTTGCCTGAAATGAGAAATCTGACAGGCTTTGTATTTAATTTTCAAACCTTAAGTGGTTACATTATTTCACTGACTTCACATTGCATCAAAATAAAGGCTCGGCCCTACCACATATGTAGAATTCGACGCCTCACATCAAACGATCATAGTTCCTGCAAAAAGAGCTTTGACTTGTGACTTGGGGTCTTGCTCGGATTTACTATAGGGACCCAAACCTCTCACAATTAGAATTCGGTCAACTCGCGGAGGGTTTATGAGAGATCGGCCTCAGATTTCGTTGCCTATCTCAAGAGACTCTGGCACAGAAGTTAGTCATATAATGATTTCGCTGCTCCTTATCATTAGAAGGTAACCTAACTCAACCTCTGAAAACTGGAGAGCACATAGAGTTGTATCTGAAAACTGCAAAGCACCGAGAGCACCAAGAGTTTTATATTATAATCTTGTTTTATATTATAAATGATGTAAGAATATTGTCATGCCGCAGACGTTCTTTTAAGGGGAACTTCCTCTAAACGCCTTCGTCGTCTATGGAAAGGCTATAAACACATGCCATGTCTTTAGTACCGGTGAAGAGACGGTTCACATTTGTGCGTCTAAATCCAATTGTAATGGTCCACGTGTCATTTTTAATCACAACAATAATCGCTCAACCTATTTGCAACTAGCCATGTGTGACTTCGTCCAGTCACTTCCAATCACTGCCCACCCATATCCAACCACCACAAATAATTCTTCATCATGGCAAATGGATTTGTTGTCCCCGAGGACAGACCGAAAGTAACTTATCACCTCTTAAAAAGAACGCAACAAAAGTAGACTAAAGCCCTACAAATGCAGCATTCACTGATTCGTCAACAGTAGAGTCTAGACTTAAGCCTTAGAATAGCATTCACTGATTTGTCTAGGCAATTTTGGTAAAGCTTACATGGCAGTATAAATGAGATGCATGTACCTGCTTAAAACAAATATATTTGTCGTAGCAACATCAATTTCTAAGTTGCGAACAGATTCATCACGAAGGAGGCCACGAAAGAGCACCAGCAACGTAAAGGAGACTTTGGAGGCGGCCATCTCTGAGAATAACAAGAAATGTCATTGTCGAATACCAAGAAAATCAAGAAACGTCGCAATCTTATTCCAAGAAAATCAAGAAAGAAAGGAGATCGTAACGTCAAGATAGCGCAAGAACACCCTCGCAATACACACATAAATACACAGCCTCCTCCTGCAATATAAACCATCAAACCGCCGTCTTCGCAAAATACTGGAATAGCGCCATTCAGGCAATCATTTTCCCTCACATGCATACATGTCACACCCACGACGTCAGACACAGCGATGATGGGTAATGTATGCGTGCCAGCTGTGTATTCGTTAGAGGTGCACGCATCACATGTCTCTTTGTTTGCAGGAAGGCACTCATGTGGGCTTCTTCCCATTTCCTGTTCTCATTTTTATTTTTTTAAGTATATTATTGACAGCTGGAAATCATGCATTTGCCAACCGTTACTGCTCCAACATTTTTCTCTTCATTCCAACTTTTTCAAGATCAGATGGCTCAAAAATGTAACACGTGGTCGCTATGCTAGTGTAAGTGGCGTCGTGGGTTAGTCAAAGAGTCTAAAGAAACGTTGTAAAGATGCACTAAATTTGACCAATAAACGATGCTTGCTTTATTTGTATGATATTGTCTCAACCCTTTTCGGTAGTCATACAGAACAAGGAATTACTGCAATTGCTGAGCCTGTAGCTGTGGAAGCATTTCTGACCAAATGGACTTAAATTAAATTCCATCTGCTATTCAACCACATGTAAATCCAGGCGCTAATTTCATTGAACAATATGTAATTGACGAGAGTGGTGCTCTTTGGTATCAATATAGAATTATGGCATCGAGAGAGGTTTCCAACATCTTTTGTTGGAAGTACTACACACCTAGGACACTTAGTTAGAGCATGGGACTACATGCAAGATTCCTTCTGTATGATTTACTCTTTTATTTGCTCCTTCTTCAACTCCGCCACTGGTTAGTTCTTCTATAT
Source organism: Pinus taeda (assembly GCA_000404065.3). Taxonomy (NCBI): domain Eukaryota; kingdom Viridiplantae; phylum Streptophyta; class Pinopsida; order Pinales; family Pinaceae; genus Pinus; species Pinus taeda. Next base: position 9,658 of record APFE030839407.1, read on the forward strand.
GATTTTCTCCTTCTTTAACTCTGCAATTGATTAGTTCTTCTGCATGATTTACTCACTGATTTGCTCCTTCTTTCACTCCGCAACTGGCTAGTTCTCTCTGGAAGTTGTTGTAGGTGTTGAGTCCTCTCATTGATCACCACTATGGTGCATTACCTTGGGATCTTCACCTAATAATGTTATATCATGAGCTTTGTAACCTATTTTCTAATGAATCATTCTTTTGTTCTTTCGATTTTCTTTTAGTGTTTTTGCTTTGCAAAACTATGTGTTCTATTTTTACTAGGTAGATTCATCCGTGCAAGTTTTCTAACACATTTACATCTTTAGATAGCCCGAATTTGGACTTCACCTTTTGCATATTTCAACCTTCAAAATGGTGAACCATCATATTCTCAGCAGAGTTGTCAGCAGAGTTGCCACCCCGATGCTCGTCAGGAAAATCTTTGTGACCATGATAACCCTACTTCTTTAGTTAATGAATGGAAGCCTTCCCAAGACAAAGACTTTGTGGCCCAACTTATGCCTCCTTCACTAAATGATTTGTATTTAAAGGTGTTGTGAAAATATGTTGAACATACTAAGACGCTGGAAGGAATTCCTGATTCAGCCAAGAACAACAGCTGTACTTTTGCCTGTGCATCGCGTAAATTGACTCCTAGGACCTTAGGATTATTCATTACAGGGACTCCAACACAAATTTGCATTCCAGACTGCTCTCTTATACCAAAGGAAGATCTTACAAGATCATTGCAGAATGTTCAACAACTAATCTAGAAGTGCTACGATTAGGCATGTGTGGACGCACTTTTTTAGATCGTTTGGTGCAAGCTACCTTTGCTCGTTCTTCTGCAGGGTTGCCTTTCTTAACTTGCCTCTCTCTCAAAGGTGCATATCGCCTATCAGATGTTGGATTAAGATCATTTGTACCGATGGCTACTTTGCTAACTACTGTTGATTTGAGTTAGTGCTCATCATTATCTGAAGCTGGCATTAATACTCTAGCTCACAGTTTGGCTCCACTGATTAAGAATTGCATCTGGACTGGTGCCAGTAGCTAGAAGCCTTCAAGATTCTACCTGCAGAAAAGAAGATGCAGAAATTGGAAGCGCTGTCATTGGCAGGGATTCTAGGTGTTACAGATGAGTTTGTCAGTGAATTGCTTTGTTATCTGGGCTGTGACTTGAAAGAACTTTCTTTAGTAGACTGTGGAAAGTTGAGTGATGGTGCCCTAGAAGTAATAGGTGTTGTTTGTTGTGCACTGAATGTTCTCATTCTGGACAATCTTTCTCTTCTGACTGACACAACACTTGGCCACCTTGCAAATGGATGCAGTGTTGGGGATTTTTCTAGTAAAATCCCAAAAACAAAAAATTAACTTAATATAGAGCAATGCTCTGCTTCTCTCCACAGGATCTTTTGCACAGGGAAGCCCCAAAAAAAAAATTCTGAACAAAGCAGAGTTTCTCAGCCAAAATAAACTTATATTAATTTATAAACTGCGTGATACAATTTTCTTCCTCTCTCTCAGAGGGATTCACCAAAAGCTTTCACAAAAAAAATACTCTGCCTCTTTCACAAATAATTTTACACTGCTGTGTAAAATCTTCATTCATTGCTATCTGAAAAGTTTTTACATTTACTTCTGTAGAATAAAAATTCTTACATGGGTTTACTACTGTAAGAGAAATTCTTTCACATTCACCCCTGTGTGAAATTCTCATTACATTCGAAATGTTGGGTTTTCACATTTCTAATTCAAATAAAAAAAAAAAAATTACATTGCAATCACATTTGTTTCAACAAACTACAAACACCTATAAAAGGGAATTCCTAATATTCATTTGTTGCCGCAAGTCTTTCTACATTTTCCGCACTACTGTGCTCCCCTAGTTTTTCATACATTTTTTATGTGTTAATACATGCCCTATGAAAAATTTAATGTTTTTACCTAAGACTACGACAGTTCATTAAATACATTAAATAAAAGTTGGCGGTAAAAATAAAAATAACGTTCTGGAAGATTGATGAAGATCCATGTCTGTTGACTTGATCGGACGCATTTTGCACACCTAACTCACACAAACCAAATGATGTTTAATGTCCGGGGGATGGGCAGTTTTGGAATTGTACACTGGACGCGTGTCATTTGGTCGGGGTGTTCGGAGGCCCTTTGACAAATACCACAAACGCTGAAAGGTGGTGCGATACAAAACTGGTGGTTTTGTGGAACAGTGCTGCAATAAATGCGCGCAGTTGAAATTACAGTTTCAACACTCCCCTAGTTTCGCATACATTTTTTATGTGTTAATACATGACGTATGAAAAATTTAATGTTTTTACCTAAGACTATGACAGTTCATTAAATACATTAAATAAAAGCTGGTGGTAAAAATAAAAATAATGTTCTGGAAGATTGATGAAGATCCATGTCTGTTGACTTGATTGGACGCATTTCGCACACCTAACTCACACAAACCAAATGATGTTTAATGTCTGAGGGATGGGCAGGTTTGGAATTGTACACTGGACGCGTGTCATTTGGTCGGGGTGTTCGGAGGCCCTTTGACAAATACCACAAACGCTGAAAGGTGGTGCGATACAAAACTGGTGGTTTTGTGGAACAACGCTGCAATAAATGCGTGCAGGTGAAATTACGGTCTCAACACTCCCCTTTAATTTCAGCTGCTGGGTTATCAGTCATACCCAAACATTTCCTCAAAAACTCGAAGCTTTTCTATTTCAATGGCTTGGTCAAAATGTCTGCAACCTGTTCCTGAGTCCTGCAATGTTCTAAGACAATTTCTCCATTGCTCACCAATTCCCTAATGTAATGAAATCTCGTGTCAATGTGTTTTGTTCTCTTATGAAACACTGAATTCTTGGATAATGCAATAGCTGAGCTATTGTCACAAAAAATCACTATTGCTTTTTCCTGCTCTTGGCCTAAGCTCCTCAACATCCTTCTCATCCAAACTGCTTGACATGCTATTGTTGTAGCTGCCACAAATTCAGCCTCTGCTGTAGACAATGCTACAATGGACTGCTTCTTAGAAGCCCATGAAATGGCTCATGAACCCATGTGAAAAACATAACCAGAAGTACTTTTCCGATCATCTACACTTCCAGCCCAATCACTATCAGTGTATCCAACTAAATCTGAACATTCTGAGACAGTATATAAGATGCCAAACCTTTTAGTACCTTTGACATACCTCAAAATTCTTTTTGCTGCCTGCCAATGTGCTTCTTTTGGCCTCTCCATGAATCTGGAAATTAAACTAACAACAAACATTATGTCAAGCCTAGTTGCAGTTAAATACATAAGGCTGCCAACTATGCTCTTGTACAAACTAGGATCAAAATCCTTGTTGTTGTCCTCTTTGCTGAGTTTTAATCCCATTACCATGGGAGTGATGGCTGCCTTGCTATCCTGCATGTTAAATCTCTCCAATACTTCATTTACGTATTTTGCCTGTGAGATAAAAATTCCATTTTTATTTTGATATACTTCTATTCCTAAGAAGTATCTTAGCAAACCCATGTCAGTCATTTCAAATTCCTCTTTCATGACTGCTTTGAAATTTTCAATGAGGTAGTCATCATTACCTGTAAAAATCACATCATCAACATATAACACAACAATTAGTAATTTACCATCTTTTTCTTTGATGTAGACTGTGGGTTCTCCCTCACATTTTTCAAATCCATTCTCTAGTAGATAGGAATCTATCCTACTGTACCATGCTCTTGGTGCTTGCTTTAGCCCATAAAGAGTTTTATTCAATCTGCACACTTTGTGCTCTTCACCTTTCTTCTCATAGCCTAGAGGTTGTTCAATGTAGACCTCCTCCTTTAACACTCCATTTAGGAATGCTGAATTCACGTCCATTTGGTAAACTTTCCACTTGTTTTGTGCTGCTATGGATAGCACTGCTCTCATGGTTTCCATCATAATATCTCCCATACTGTTGCTTGTATCCCTTGACAACTAGCCTTGCCTTGTGTCTTTCTATCAGCATTGCACTTGGTCTTATAGATCCATTTAACTCCAATGACTTCCTTACCTTTTGGTAGTTCAACCAAATCCCATGTCTTGTTTCTTTCTATGGCATTGATCTCCTCATCCATAGCTTCTATCCATTTCTTATCATTAATTGCTTCTTCGAAATGAATAGGGTCATCAACATGACAATACAAAGCAAACAAGGAATTCATTCCTTCATCATAAATGCCACTTAAATTTCTGAATTTCTTACCTCTTTCATTCGGTGTGCAAGTGCTTGAAGATGCACTTGAATTTCCACTTTGTGGCGTGCTTAGAGAAGCACTTTCATTTCTCCTCAAGGGTGTTCCTTGCTGTCCTTGTGTTGGCGCCACTATTTGGGGATGTATTTCAGCCATCTCCTCATCATCTTCATCATGAGACAAACAGTTTTTAACATTCACTGTTTTCTCTATGCTTCCATCCCAAGCTTCCTCCTCAATGAACTGAACATCTATGCTCACAAAAAACTTCTTAGTAGATGGGATATACAACCTGTAAGCTTTGGATTCCTTCTGTATCCAATGAAAATATATTTCTCCCCTTTGCTGTCCAACTTCCTCCTTAGCTGATCTGGAATGTGTGCATAAGTCACACATCCAAAAACTTTCATGTGGGTGACTCCTTGCTTTCTCCCACTCCATGCTTCTTTCGGCACTCTATTCATCACTGCTTTTGTAGGACACCTATTAAAAATATACGCTGCACAATTTACAGCTTCAGCCCAATAATCATTTGGCAAATGCTTTGCCTTAAACATGCTCCTCGCCATATCCATGATGGTCCCATTCTTCCTTTCAGCAACTCCATTTTGTTGTGGGGTGTACCTAGCTGCGAATTGCTTATGAATTCCATTTTCTCTACAAAACCGTAGGAATTCTTTGGAGATATATTCACCTCCTCTGTCAGTTCTCAAAACTTTGATATGCAACCCGCTTTGATTTGCCACAAGTGCTTTGAAATTTCGGAATTTTTCAAACACATCACTTTTGTTTTTAAGGAAATATACCCAAGTTTTTCGAGTAAAATCATCAATGAATGTTAGAAAATATTGGCTGCCTTCTAAAGATGGAGTTTGCATCGGTCCACATACATCTGAGTGGACAATCTCTAAGAGTGCCTTTGCCCTTATGCTTTTCCCTGATGGAAAACTTTCTCTGTGTTGTTTCCCTAGGATGCAACCTTCACAAAGGCTGTCCGGTTTCTCTATCAATGGTAATCCTCTTACCATTCCTTTTTTACTCAACAAGTTTAGACCTCCAAAGTTGAGATGTCCAAATCTCAAGTGCCACAACCAATTTTCATCCTTTGGCACGCTTTGGAAAGCCTCTTGGGTAACTGCTGCAATTACTTCTTTGTTTTTTAGATCTGCCCTTATTCTGAGAGGGAACATCTTGTTCCTCGTCATCTTCACTTCAGCAATACATCTTTTGCTGGGTGCTATATCCATGATGGTGCATACATCATTCTTAAAGAAAACATTGTACCCCTTATGGACAAACTGTCAAATACTCAAGAGGTTACACCTCATTCCAGGGACATAATAGACATCTGCTATGGTTTTCTTTTCACCCTTCTTTGTAAATATTTCGACTTCTCCTTTTCCCATAACAAAAATTTTGCTCAGTCCCAAGTGTAACTTCTGATTTCACATTTTGATCTAAAGCAGAAAACAGGGCTATGTTTCCTGTCATATGGTTGCTACAACCTGAGCCTAAAAACCATATGTCTTCACTATTTGTTTCAGCCATGTTACAAGCTAACAACACATTATTTTGGCTGATGTTTTCTCTAGTGACATTGGCATTTGGTCTATTACTCATATCATGCTGCTTCTTCCTACATTCACTGGCATAGTGTCCATATTTTTTGCAGTAATAACATTAGACATTGGATTTTTCATACTTTTGTCCTTGAGCATGATGTTGTCCTCTTTGTTGGTTGTTGCCTTGGCCTTGGTTCTGATTCGGATTGCTGCCTCTTCCTTGAGCATTTGCTGGGCTGTTCCTTCCACCTCTATTTTGGCTTCTGCCTCTTCCTCTCTTGTTTCCTCTGCCTTGACCTCTTCCTCTTCCAAAGGATATCTGGGTCTCGAAGGCTTTCTCTAGAGATGAGTTTTCATTTCTACTCAACCTCTGCTTATGTGTTACTAGTGACACATGTAGTTCATCAACTGAAAAGTTTGAGAGATCCTTTGTCTCTTCTATAGTGGTGACAATCACATCAAACTTTGAGGGTAGGACCCTCAAAAGTTTCTCCACAATCCTCGTTTCTTCAAGAACTTCTCCATGAGTCCTCATCTGTGTGACCAATCCAATCACATGTGTGAAGACTGAGTCAATATTGTCTGACTCTTTCATGTTCAGATTCTCAAAATCTTTTCTCAGCAATTGTAGTTTTGTTGTCTTCACTTTCTCCATGCCTTGATAGGTTGTCTTGAGAGTTTTCCATGCTTCTTTGGATGTCTTAGCTGCTGCTATCCTTGGAAACACACTCTGGTCCATTGCTTGATACAAAAATACAAGGGATTTTGAGTCCTTCTTCCTATTACTCTTCAGCAGATCTTTCTCTGCCTGAGTTAATCTGTTAAACTCATTTTCATCTGCTGGTTCTTCAAAACCATCTTGAACTAATTCCCATAAATCTTGACAGGCAAACAGGGCTCTCATGGTTATAGCCCAATAGTCATAGTTTTTCCCATTGAACTTTGGAAATTGAGGGTTAAACATACCCATGCTGGTGCTGGTGCTAGCCATTCTTGCACTCCTTAACTATGCTTTAAAATGCTTGACTGTGTATTTTAAAAAAAAACTGACTGTCTTCAACAGCTACTCAAAAATCTTTGAGAAATACCTGGATTCTTTTGCCTGAGACTTCACTTTGCCGGAGAAGATTTACTACTGCAACAAAAACTCCTCCCTTCAGCTTCTTTGACACCTTCAAAGAGCCTAAACCTGCTCCGATACCACTGTTGGGAATTTTTCTGGTAAAATTCCAAAAACAAAACAAACACAACACAAAGAATGATACTCTGCTTTTCAACGCAGGATCTTTAATCACAACAGAAACTAAAATTTGTTTGCTTCAGACAGAGTTTCAACAACACACATAAAACTCGTATTCATTAACAAAACAAATGTTGTTACAAAAGATTCATCCTCCAATAAAGGGATTCTCCAAGGCTGCTTCAGAAGCAATTAAAAAAAATTGCTCTGTTTCACTTTGCAAATCTTCACACTGCTGTGTGTATTCTTCTTACATTCGCTGCGACGAGTTTTTCCTTTTTCACACACAACACTATACATACGCACTGTTGTGCCTCTCTTTACAATTACATTGTCAACAAACAAACATTACATATATATATGATAACAAAAAAAAACTTACATCCGTTTTCTCTTGCCATGTTGCCGTAAAATAAAAACAATAAAATTAAATGGTTTTACCAACTTTTACTTGTGCCCATACTCCCTCTAATAGAAAATGATAAAATTAAAAACTTCACCAAAACTTACCAACCCACAGTAAATTGCATTTACTGTTTTACTAACAAAACTGGCGGTAAATGAAACTTTTACTTCACGTCAAATTCATTTGCTGCAGGCCTGTACTTCAACCGTTGACTTCAATTGGATCGCATCGCAGAAACACAATCTGCTGGAGAAAAAAATGGAACACAATTATATTGGTGCGATTTGCGATTTTCGATCGGATCGCATCGCACCATCGCAATCGGAGAAATCAAGTGAACAGAATGGAGGATCCAAGGATGCATGCGATTTTGCGATCTGTGATAAGATCACATCGCAGAAAACAAGGAAAACACAATTAAGGCAAGGATAAAGAAATGTGATTTGCGATATGATCGCATCGCAAGAAAAAATAATTATGCAGTTGAAATTATTATTTCAACAATTTTGAAGGGTCTTTGAAGAGTACACACCCAGATTGCGTGAACGTCCAGCGTTAACCAAATAACCGACATTTTTATTTGGAGACTGGTTGCTAATTGGGCATTTAGTTTCTTTTTCTTTTCTAGCCAAATCTGTCTTCCAACCACAGTGCCCCTTTAAGTTGACAACGTTTCAGGCTGGGCCAAGGATTTTCTTAGACAAACACTATGCCTACATGCAATTGGAAATAAGGACAACAACATTACTTAGTTTCTTCAAGTTTGAATTGATGGAAGGTTATCGAATTGAGTACATGGTTGCATTAATTTTATTCATGTCCCCCTCTCAAGGTTTGCCAATGGCCATCCATTAACGCTTCTGAATCACCCATCTGACAGAAAAGTTGAAGACGAACATTTCAGAAATCTGTGTTATCATGTTGTTAGGCCTTGGCATGCTATGTGGATCAAACCAAGAATCACAAGAGCATATTTATCTTATGCATAGATGCAGAGATTAAAAAGGCCAGAATGATGGAGATGTGAACATCAAATCTTTTGCATTTATGTTCTTAGCTTCCAAATTTTTAGAAGTGCAGGTGTGACTTATGTGACTTATGGAATATGTAATTTTACTTAGTGGAAAGAGGATGAATTTGAACTATAAAAATACATTGAAATGAGCAACGAGATATTAAAACATAGACAAAAAGTTGAATTTGATGTTCTTAATCCCTTTATACAACGTCTCCACATTGATAGACTAGACCTCTTCGAGGAAAAGAGATCTGTGACTTTGCAGTAGAAGAACCATGCTTAAAACAAAATGTAAGGTTTTGAGTGTGCAAATTTTCATGGTTGGAAATCATGTTCTTAATCTTTCTTGTTTGGACTTCTTACATTCTACAGAGTATTTCCATAAGAAAGATTAGCAACAAATTGTAACGTTTCACTTTCATCACATCTAATTAGATAATCATGGCACTATGGAGAAATAACATGCTAAATCTTAAGCATAAGAAGCTCTTGAATGAAAGGAAGATACTAAAATTGTAATTTTTATAATGCATACATAAATGTTCTTCAATACATTAAAAGAACATGGTACATGAAATGCTCTCATGAGATCTCGTCAAAATAAGGCAATTCAAAGTGTGGTTGAAAGGGTTTTTTTTTTATAATAATGAAGAATATCATCATATCTTCCCAATTGTTTTAGATCTGATTGACAAGTTAACTACTTGAAAGAACAACAGTGATAAAAATTGTTGTTATTTAAAGGAGCGTGAGCACAAAATCTAAGGTTTTTGGCACTCCTGGAAGCATTGAAGATGATCCTGCTATTGATATTAGTAAAAATATTCTATGTTTCAAGCTATCATCTTCAATGAATGCATTTAAAGGAAACCTAAAGAGACAGTTAGCAACAGAACTTTAAAGTTGTAGCAAATGTTTAGTGAAGAAACAGATACATGTTGCATGGTTGTTTAAAGAGGCAACATTTCTTGTAGTAAATCTCGACAGGAATTCTCTTTCTCTTCGGGAGACATTGCACGTGCAACATCAAAGTACAACAAGACATTAGCCCTATGTTGTGCTAAAATACCAAAAAGAAAAAGAAAAAGAGCTAAGTTTTTCCTAAGTCCCACAAGTTTCGTGAGAGAAATAAAGTAGCAACAGAGATATCAAAGTAGAAAAAGTGTTGTGTGACAACTGGTATTTAGGTGGCAGAATTGACCTTGAGAAAATGGAAATATATTCTAAAATTTTGACGTAAGAAATCATGTTACAACTAGCTCAGATGTAAATCCAATAATGATAATTGCCACTGGAATTAAAGTCAAAGGGAATACATATAACAACTCCAGTTTTGAAGGGATTAACATGAGATTTCATTCGCTATTTTGGGCAAAGGAAAAATTAGAAGTTCAAGATTGAAAGGAGGAGTCTTAAGAGTCATCAAATTAATTTCCAAATATCAAGGAACAATACTTTCAAATAGTTCCAAATTTCTGGTAGAGTATCTACATATTGTTTTATTTTTAGTATATTGTTAGGATTTAATCCATAAAAGCTTGTAACAACAGATGAACATTCAACTTAATGTTTTCCTATATATTCTTTTATTTGTAATAAAGAAGGGCAGGCTTTTGATGACAAGGCTCTTCACTTTGTAATAGCTTCTATTATAGGATTTCTAATGAAAGCCTTCCGGCTCCAGTTTGACATAATTTTGCGTTTTCTAGTATGTCTTTCTAGTGTTTCACAACTTGTTTTCTGCACATGTTCAAAGTATAGAAGATCTGGGTAAGAATACATTGAGTTTCAATATCTCTGAAATCCACTGCAAATTAATAATCATTTAAATGGATTAGTATATTGGACTGTCTGTCTGAGTTAGCTCTCCTTTGAACTAATTTTATTGTTTGTCCTTCTATCTTCTCCTGAATATGTTTTGTTGGGCTGTAGAAATATTCTACACACATCCAGATTTCCCTAATTATTGAGTAGTGAGTCTGATTGTTCAATTATTAGGAATCTCCTTACATTCTTCTATCGTAATCCTTGAAATGCTAAGTCATTCTTTCAAGTTGGAAGTTGATACTTTGAGAAGGGGACTTGTGAGAAAGGCCTTTAATCGAATACGGATTTTCATTGATCACCAACCACCCCTAATTAAAACCATAAATTTGACCACTCTACTTCAAAGGCTGCTATTGAGAGACAAGTGAATATTGTTAAACAAATCCTTGTAATAACTAAGGGAGCCCCCTCTGGTTCAAGGGCCGGCTTGAACCTAAAGGTTGGTTGAGTTGGTTTCCTGGCATAGTTTTTGCAGCCAAGGACTTCCTACAGTAAACACTTACAACAACTTCCTACAATAAACACTTACAACAGGTGGAGCAATCATAATATCAATGTCCTTTTTATTTATTTAAGGATTTGAAGGTTGCTTTCTTTAGTAGTGGTTGTTCTTTCTTTGTTCTCATTTCATAAGCAATGAGAATCCCATGAACCCCGTCCATAATTAATTTATCTAGTTCATATAATTATTCTATGGTGAAAACATGAACATCAAGTCTACAGAGAAGAGATCTCAATAACTTTTGTACCACTACAACTTCATCAAACTTTTCACCAAGCTCTTTAATGGTATTCACAATATCATCAACTTTGAGGAAGAAACATGCCATGTTCTCATCCTCATTCATTCTTAGACTTTCAAATTGCATTTTGTGTGTTTGAAGTTTTGCACGCTTTACCTTGTCATCTCCTTCATAACTTCTTAGAGGCTTACCCCACATCTCTTTCGTTGAGTCACAATTCACAAATTTAACAAACTTTGATTCTACAAGGCCACATAGAATAACATTCATAACTTTTACATTATTATGAATTTTTTTCTTACCAACTTCATCAATCGAAAGATTTTTCTAAGTTTTATAACCATCCACTACAACTTCCCATACATAGAGGGGGTGAATCAATATTCTATTTTTTTTACCTTATTTAACACATTAAATTAGATACACAACATTTAAATATGAATCACATAGAGTTATATTTTTTTGGCATGAGGTATTGATAAGCTATGGTATTGGCCCATGGTATAGATTTAACATCAATGGATTATTTTATAATATTCATAGTAGTATACACAAATCAAAGGTTGAGATTTATCTCCTAATTAATTATGTCATTCTCCCCTTTTAATTAAACTAATTAATTGAAAAAATGTGATATGAACAAGTGTCATATGAAGCGAGTTATAGCTTTTTGGGAATGTGGTCTTGATAACCCATGGTATTGTAACAAAACCTATTTAATTAAGAATGACATGATAAAGTGGGGGTGATTCTTCATGGTAAGAATCATGTTCAATGTTTTCCAAGCTTATATATTTTTAACTCATATATTAATTATTTTTATTATTTAATATTGATAATAATAATTTAAAATAAAATTATACTTTAGTGTGTTTTTATGATTTTTTAATTTTAACAACATGAGATTTATCATGTAGTAAGTGTTAGTAACTATTTTGATGTTTATTATGGATTCATCCTATGGGTGTATCACTCATTTAATTTATATGGTTGAGCTAGTAATACTTTAAAATAACGTTATAATATAATTAGTTTTATGACTTTTTAAATTTTAACAATTTAAGATGTATTATGAAAAGAGCGTTTTGATGTTTATTATGAATTGATATCTAGTACTATTTACTAATATTCATTTAATTTATATGACGATGTTAAACACATTTATTAGAATATATAAGTTTTATAGGATGATATCTTTAACTCGCATCATCCCGCAACATAACCCTCTCAATTTAAATGAGCCTTATGATATGATACTTATGCCAAATACATTTCTATTTTGGAATAAGGCTTCTAGTTTTATAATATAATTATCAATAATTATTAGTTGGATGGTAACGATTTAACCTTCATGGTATATTCTAGTATATTTTTAGTAATATACAAAAATTACAAATTGAGATTTATCTTCAAAATAATTATGTTCTTTTAATTAAAATGATATTAAAAAAATCATATTAATAAGTGTCAAATGAAATGAATTATCATGATTTTTTAGGCATGTAGTATTGATAAGACATTGTTTTGTAAGAAATTCTATTTACAAATTAAGAATCTACATAGTAAAGTGGAAATAAATCTCCATAAATAAAAATCTTATATAATAATTTTTAGTAACTTAAACACTTATAACCACTTATTAATATCTATGATGAGAATTTCATAATTATAATTTGAAACTTGTATTATTCATTAATAATTAGAATATATTTGGATATACACATAAAAAATTTAACTTAAATCTGTCATAATCTCACATCTGGGAATTAGGAAGTATTATTATGTATTATAAAATAAATGTATTAAAAGCGTGGGTGATAGAGAATCGTATTGGTATATTATATGGATGGTTTTCCTTTTATATTTCAAAATTGAAATAAATTTCGACTTAAATTTGCAGTGTAATACAAAATTGCGCTTTCGAGATAACAATGTAAAAAGACCTGTACATTTCTACGGGTGAAAATGAAAGGTTTTGCATTTAAGTAAAATAGTATGGCAGATTTAAAACGTGATGAAATTCATTTATTATATCATTAGAACCTCGAGTGAGTTAGAGTAACTTGTTGGTCAATGAACAAATGGATCCATTCTAGTCAAACATTAATTATCAGAATCAGAATGTTTGCCGTCTTACTTGAACAACTTCTCAGCCGTGCGTTCCATGTATTGGGTGAGACACGTATTGCGTCATAATCCGAGTCGGCAGCCAGCTTCTTATATTTTTGGATGAACCCAGGCAAGCGAGAAACGCTTAATTGAATTGTTCCACCCACCACCATGCTTCTTGTTCAATGTACATGTGTCCATATTATCCCAGTCAATTGTGCCATCGCCATGCACCTCACCCACTTAGGCTCCAGACTGGCATGCCTTTAAATACTACGGCGCCACTATATTCATTCATTTACAATTATCCCCAACATAAGTGTTTGTCAGCTTACGCAAAAGATTGTTTGCTTCTTTGCTTCCATATTCAGCCTCCCACATTACACGGAGTGGAAACACGCAATTTGCCAGTCACTCGATCCCCCAATATTCTGTTACTTCATCTTTAATTGACTCCTGC
>APFE030839411.1:0-14120 GCA_000404065.3 Pinus taeda
AATAAAACAAAGAAAGCAATAAAAAGAATCAGTAAAGCTAAAAATCAAAGAAAAAAAAAAAAAAACAAGAAGGCTAAAAAATCAAGTTGCATGTAAACACATGGAGTGTGTGCATGCGGTTCCCCATCCAATGTTGTTCTATTTAATAGATGGTGAGGAAGATGAGATGCATTCTTGCATTCCATCATTCTGAGATTCTATCTTTCCTTCTCCTGGGAGAATGGTATACTAAGAATTAGGATCACTGGCAGTAGTCGTTGATTGAGGGCTCGGGGGTGGCCAGTTGTAGCAGAATCCTGCACAATTGAGCCTACTGTTAGGAGGAGAGTCGTCCCCAAAACCCTGTTGTGATAAGCCTACTTCTACCACAGGTAAGCCCAGGCAATCACTTTTCATAGTTTAAATTTAATGTTAATAAGTTAATTATATATCTATTTTGGGGTTGTTACAGCGATGGTAATTTGATATATATATATAATATATATATATATATATATATATATATATATATCCACACACACTCACGCGTGTGTGCACACACTCACGCGCGCATGTACTCACACACACACACCAAAGATATCTCTCTCTCTCTCTCTCTCTCTCTCTCTCTCTCTCTCTCAACACACACACCCCAAAGATATGGTAACAATGAAATCATGTAAAGTATGCTTTTAATTTCATGAAGTTGTTGGATCTCTTTTATAGAGTTCATAGGTAGTTGAATAAGCTAATTTTATTATATTAATATCAATTATTAATGAAAACTATTAAATTTAATCATATGGGATAGTCACTGATACAACATGACTTTATCAAATTATTGAAGGCCTATACTCTAACATGCACTTTTACAAATACAATACTAACTATTAAAAATATTGATTGAAATTCAAACATTAAAAGTAAACTTCTTAAGAAACTTCTCCATAATTCCCAGACCATACAATTACTCCATTGGGATATGTCATCAACCTTCTAAAGATATAATTCTTGAGTTCCAATTTTTTAAATTCCCATGTTCCTGAATACCATTTTCCTAAACTCTCAATTTCTATATCTCTTGAATTATTGGATATGAATCTATATCAAGTTACATATACCTTGATTCCCTTACATGTTCAAATATTTGGCATTTCAAAATGCAGAAACGTACTCTATTTTAATGTCACATTTCTCATTCCTATAGTATTTTTGGGCCTTCTATATCATAAAAATATCACAAGATATAGAAATTCATAGAGAGCAAGGGGCCTACTTCCAGGGAAATCGACGCTCCTAGTAATAAAAAAGTGCTTATCTCTATTCTAGTTTCTTGACTCTTATCCCTATGAATCATAAGAAATAAAACACAAATACAACTAAATTCACCAACATATGGGTAATTCTCTAGGGGAGATCATATAGTTACCTCCTGCTTGATTAAACTTGCTTTCCTATAATTTGGAGTGTCACCTAGACTTGAAAAGGTTGTGGGAAGGTCCTTTGGCATAAGAATTGGATTTTACTCAGAGACTTCCATTTCCCTTGAGCCATACCTATCATCCATATTATTTTCCCTTATTGCTAGACCTTTGACTGAAATGGTGAGCCTTAACACCCCCTTTATGGAGGCAATAAACTTTCCTTCAAATATTGAGAGCTGCTTCTTTAGCTCTATAATTTCAACCCTATCTAAAATAGTCATTTGCATAAACATGGATTTCACAGTTTAATACATCTCCAATCACATAAAATATCCCATTTCCTTGGTTCATGAGTTTCCAAGGTCATATACCTTGCCTTTAGTATTCACCAAAGTTCATTCTATATCCATGTTATCCCATAATGGATGCACTACAATTCAACCTCATCAATGGATTCTTTTCCCTCCATAGGACACCTTTATAGAAATTGATAGTGATCTATTTCTATGTGTTTCTCTACTTGTGTACATCACATTTCCCAACCTCCTTCATACGAACATAGCCTCTAGAGAGTGTGATCAAGTTTTCCCTTTTATTATTCTTATGATGGATTAGCACTATGAATATTAGGCCCTCTACAATGGAATTATGTGCATATTTTTATTCCTTCACCTGAATAATCCATCTGCATAAGTATTTTCCCCTGTGGTCATGAAAATTAAGTTGGGTTAAGTAGATCTTGACTAACCCTCAAGATGACAAATTCAAAACAACCTCCCAGTAGTGGAAATACCAAATCATTCTTTGAGTTTGGAATGGTACCCACAACCCATTAAACCACTTTTATTCCTCCTTCATCAGATATGGTAATTCATTCACATAAATTTTCCTATGCATGAACCAAATCAAAGCCTCAATCCTATGGGAGGTCATGTTGACATGCACCAGGCAAAGGATTGGTAACCCATCTATCTAACATCATATCAACCAACCGTACCTCATCCTCAAAGAGTATTGAATGCCAGATGGTTAACCAATTCTCCATTTTGTCTTCCAAAGTGAAGACAAGAATGATGTCCCTATCTCTCTCTCTCAACTAGGGAGGATATATCAACCAAGCCAAGCTTGGCTCTCAAGTACACAAGATTCTTGTTAGGAAGATATTTCGTCAATATTTCATTTACCTATTCATTAGTGGAGATATAATATAGCTACAACACACCATTTTTTACTAGCTACCGAATTTAGTGATAATCATTGCTTATATGCTTTGTCTTTCCATGAAATTTTGGGTCCTTAGAGATTCGTATATAAATGGTGTTTTCATAATGTATCACTGTAGGTTTCATTAGTCCTTTGAATATGTTGGATAGTATCCTCCTTACCCTAAGTATTTCTTTGCTTACTTCATAGGTTGCAACATACTCAACCTCAACACTACTTAAAGAAATTGTGTCTTACTTTCTTCTCATCCATGAGATCATTTAGGATCCCAAACTAAAACATCCCTCCACAGTGCTTATTCCATCCTACTCATTGTATCCCGCGTTGGAATATGTATATCTAAGAATGTGGACACCATTCCTCTTATCATATGTATATGTTTTGATTCTATACAAGGATAATGATCTGGCCCCACTTGGAATTGACTGAGAATGTTTATTTAAAATCTATGTTTGGTTGAGTGTTGAGCAAGTACACCAGTGAGCTAATTAGTTTTCTATACTTTAAAGGATCCACCGGGCTCGATTCAACACTCCTTAACCTCTTTAAGTTTGTTATCATTAGAGTGGTCTTCTATTTGCAGTCCATCATGTCAAACCACTTCAACATCTTTATCACATATTTTCCTTAACCCAAATAATATTCATTAGGCCATTGCCAAACTTCTAGTCCCAAATAGCAATGCATCAACCCTAGATCCTTCATGTCAAATTCCACATTTAGTTTCTTCTTACATTGTTCGATTCAGACTTCTACACCTATCAAGAGAAGATCATATACATACAAAAGAATGATTGCATGTTCTCCATCAACAACCTTGATATAAATGTTTGAATTAACAAAAGAATTTGTGAAGCCTATGATTACATTTTTCAATAAAAAATCGGTCCCATCTATCTCACATTTTGAGATTACTTCATAGATTTCCCTCTTAATCAAATATTCAACATCTCCAAAAATAATAAGGTGGAATATGAGTATACTTTCCACCCTCGTACCTATCCAAACGGTCCATTTCACAACTTGATCCTACTATGCATGAAAGATATTATTCCATTCACTACCACACTATAAAATTATGCTTGAATAGCAAGGCTGATGACAAACATGGGAAATCAAACCTTCATAATGGTAGGATTTACAACCTGGACCAAAACAATCTAAGGTATAAAGTGCAATTGATCATGCACCCCTTGCAATATAACATCATTTAAATTCAATTACAAGAAGTATTTGAATGTTGTACAATAACATTAGCCACATCACATGCCCAAAACCCGATCCAACAGAAAAAAACAATTATTGGTTATCAGGGTTATTATCTTATGTCAATCTCATTTGCTAAAGCTAATCCACTCTACTTCCATACTAAGTACATAGAATAATGCAACTTTATATATAAATCTTATGGTATATATCTTATTCAAAACACTTCCAATGAATTGTATTTCTCCAATTAAAAAATAGAACAATATATAACCAAAATCCATTTTTTTCCAAACCCTACAATACTATATTCAGAAAAATTCATAGAAAAAGGTGAAGGCTAAAGCTAGTATTGGAATAAAACCATGTACTAATCCAAGAAATGGTAATTTAAAGATTTTTTGTTCTTCCTTTAAACTGCTGTGACTATGACTAACTTTGATATTCCCTTTCGTAAACAACCCTTCCTTTGATATTCCACTAGAATATTTGATATGTGACTACATTTACAACATAGAAAATAGTGGCAAATCTACAAACCCTCACTCCACGATGCCTATGATCTTGTATTCTCCACTTCATATAAAATCCCCTAGTGTTTCATTGATTAATTTCCCATGCTCTATGGATTTGAAGCCTCACACTAACAAGGACATTGTTTATTTTCAGCTAGGGTTTGTAGAAATAATGAACATATGCCTAAATGATAACTTATAGCAACACAACTTATAGTAGTGATCTAAGAGTCAACCCTTCAATCGTTTTTACTTCTAAATAAAACATATCATAATCTCACAAATTTATTTCAAGCTGATATTTCTATAATATATTTGCAAACATCTCTGAATATTTACACTTCAATCTCTACATTGGATTTTAGCCAAATGGGAAACTCTAAAAATCTCATGAATGACTAAATTTTGGCTTCCAAAATAGAAATGACTCCATACTTTTTTCTCTTACCCTTTCCCTTATTTCTCATTTTACATTTCTAGAAACATAGTTGTCTGTTACCCTAGAATGACACTAAGTGCTCAATTTCTGAAATGAAATGATCTCATTCTCAAAAATGGTGGAACCTTTTAGAGGAGAAAATCTCCTTCAATATTTGAATTGAGAATTTCATCTTTGTTAAAATAACATTGCTTATGTTTGTTAGTCAACCACATTCAGATTAGATCTTTGTAATTTTCTCAGGGGCCAACTATTCCATGTTAGTATGTTTTGAGCACACATTTCTTGAGCTATAATTGATGATGCAAGTTTATCTATGAGAATAGATTTGTAACCATCCATATTGAAGATTGACATATAAGTAAGTATTGATAATTGTCATATTTATTACAATTTTTTTCTATATACGATGACCATTTAACTCAAATTTTGTGTCCTGTCTCATTTTAACTAAGAAATATTACAAGTGGATTAAGGGCAGTTAAGGATTTTTTTGGTGAGTTTTAGGGACCAAATTTCAAATATGGGCTCTCTACCATCGCGAGGCCTCCAATGATGGGCTTAGAATTTTGGATCTCAATAACCAAATTTGTATTGGATAAAATACATAAAAATGTATATCCTTGAAGAAAATGTTGAATTTTATAGCTATGGTTACTATTCATAATCATTATTATCATTTATGTACTCATATAAATATATTTCTATGTAAAGCATGTTCTTCATACTGTAAAGAAATTTCTATTATTTATGAATTTGTCGAAAGAAAGATTAGAAGGTGTGTTGTTCGTGACCTTCTCAAAAGGAAAATTTGAATTTTAAAATTTGATTTACGGATCCACCAGAAGACCATGTCAGCCCTCCTCCCTGTCAATTTGACTCAGTTGTAAAGAGGAACCTATTCGACCCCTAAAGAGACTATAAATATAAGGTCACTTGATCTCCCTCATGGTGTAATTCACATCTCACCATATCAAGCACATTCTTCTCCCTTAAAATGAAGAATTCAAGAAGATGAAGGCTGAACATAGAAGAATATGTTTCCACTCCCATGTGTGACCAAACTTGGGATGAATTTTCTATGATGAATTTCTATGGAGAAGTCAAAAAATTAAGTGGAAGAAAGAGACTTCAGCTAAGCCTTTGAAAAAGCTTTCCATCTATAGTTTTGGATGGTCTACCTTGCCTCTTGGTGGACTATTGGTCTATTTATCTTGATGATTAGTTTTTCTATGACTCTTATGTCTCTTGTTTTGACTCGATTCTATAAGGAAATGATTTTGGGTTCCCCCCATTTGGGTTTTCCTATGGTAAACTCTTGTTTGGTTGTCTCTTTATGATCCTTGTCGAATTTTTGATTTGTTGTTGAGATCCTTTGCATAATTGATTTATGATAGAAAATATCACAAGAGAAAGATTAATAAATATCATAAGAAGTAATTATCACCTTAGAGAATGCCCTAGATTTTAAACAAAAAACACATTTAATTTATCATTTTCATTTACCATTTCCATTAATGTTTTTTTTTCTTCGACACCATAAAATAATGAATTAAGCATATTAGAGGCACAGTTCAAATAACAACATAAGCTTACTTCAAATAATGAGAATAAAATTAGAAAATACCTTCAACATTCAACCATGTTGAGATGTGAAACTAAAATATGAAGGTGTACTCCTCGTGAAATTCTCTTGAACCACCTAAGTAAATTTTCTACCTAGCCAAATTAGGAACATCTTATCTGAATTCTTAGCCCTAGGGAATCTTTGTAATTTCCCTAGCCTTTTGTGTCCAAACCCCAAAACCGCATCTTGTAGTGTGTGTCAACCACCGAGTGTTTGACACCTTCCTCAATCTCCACAAATTGTAACAACTCCTTAGCACAAAAACTCTTACACGAACCCAAATCCTTTCCCTCTCCCCCTAAATCCGTAATCCAAAATCCAAAGTTGAAATCCCTCCACCATTCTCCGCCTCCTATTAATCTATCCTTTACCAATCTCTAAAATATTCTCCCCCATTAACGGCTTACCTACCAAGTTATAAAAACCTCCCCAACTGAAATATTTGTCACCTTAAAGGTCCACTTAACGCTATTAATGTTAAGGTGTGGGGTGCCCTCCTTATAGGATAAGACAAGACAAAAACCCCTAAATAATAATAATTAATACACATTAAAATAGCCAAGAAATCTCAATGATCTAGTCAAAATCAATAAGTTATTTGAGGGCCCAATTTAATTTTATATTAAATTATTTAGAAGCTTACACTTAAAAGTATAAAGCATTAATTCATCATTAATCAATCTTAAAGACTATTAATAAAACTACATAGATTAATCACTAATAAAGCTTAAAGAATGAATATCAATTTAATATAAGCTCTATTTACGATTAAGCTCGAACCATATACCGTAGAAATATTAGCATATTTATGCAATGTGTGGGTACATAGCTAGTATGGACATACGTCATAAATATACTATTAACACTAATAAGAAATTAACATAGCAATCAATCTTTCAAAAGGTAGGCTAATATCTAAGCATAACATATAAGATCAAGGAGTGGGCATTACAATTACTTTCATCATCATCCTGCCCGTCATTGTCATCATTATTTTCATCGTTCTCATCGTCATCATCACGTCCACCATCATCATCATCTCCTCTGTCATCATCATCATCATTGTCATCATTCGTCCTCCTCATGAGCATTATCATTGTTGTCATCATCCTCCCCCTCCTCATCATTATTTTCATTGCCATCATCATCATCATCAGTAGAAACATCATCATTTTCATCATTGTTGTCATTGTCATAATTGTCTCCACCACAACACCACCATTGTTTTTGTTTCCACCACCTCCTCCTCTCCGTCCTCCTCCTCCTCATCATTGCCACAACTATCATCATCATTTTCATTGGCATTGTCATCATCATCGCTGTCATTGTCCTCACTTCCGTCACCATCTTTAATGCTGCCATCGCCACACCCACCCATCATCACCATCATCATGGTTATTGTTGCCTCCAGTGCTACCCCTACCACCTCTGCCACTGCTATATGCTATCGTCACCCTTGAATATTAAATTTGAAACATCAATATCACCAAATAAAAAACATAATATAGATTTTCAAATCATCATCTTAGTTCATTTTGAAAAATCAATCACTTAATTAAAAAAACTTTCATAAAATAAAAAAATGTTCATTAATTTATTTTATTAGCATTTTTCCTAATAATATTTTCCAACAATATAATGGTTTTTTTATAGGTACAATTTAACTATTGAATATTTTGATTTTGATAACAATGATAGAATTTTTAATGACATTTAAATTTTTTGTTATTTAAAATGTATTTTTAAATGCATAAATAACTTGATTAAATGCCCTTAAAACACTTATAATATACATATCATATTACTCAAACTAATAATTCGAATTATATAAATTACACAACTCAAATTTAACTCAAAAATCTAGAAAAATTACCTAAACCTTAAAAAATAAATTAAATTAATCCTTATATATGGTTTATATTGGATTCGCATATTACTCAAAAATCTTGAAAAATTATGAACAAAATTTGCTCAAAAATCTTGAAAATTTACCTAAACTTCAAAAAATAAATTAAATTAATCCTTATATATATGGTTTGTATTGGATTCATATATTAATTTGGATTAATATTGATTTACCACCTTCATCACCATGACTTCAATCAAATGCACCGAAACCTTTGTAATAAATTTTTAACCCACTACATTTAACTTCGCCATCACCAACACTACACACTTCAATTTGTACTTGGTCCACTTATTATGCCTAAACCCATAATAACAATACAGTGACCTTAATGGACCCAATAATGGTTGGTATCATGAGAGGTCCATTATCGCTAAGTTATCCAAACCGTTGAATTCAAACGCCCATATTGCGGCCTTCAAACTTCACATTCTCCACATTTATTTGATCTCTCGATCGCTGCGCAGTTCAGTTTTGTTAGTGCTCGCTTGGAGTTTAATGTCCAAAGCTACGGATGTCCAAAAAATGTTGGGATTTTTTTTGTTTTCTAGAAATTTACAAAGCTTTACTTGTTGCACCAAGTTAATGCAATTTAGAATTTTTTGGTTTAACCTATTTTCCACGCTAAAAACTTTCTTGCTCTGTACGTGTACAGGTTGCAGTCTGAGCTTATGCAACTAATGGTACTTTTCCTACTCTTTTTACATATCCTTCTGTCTGACATTATGACCTACTCAGTGTTCTTATATCATGTTTGCCATTCTTATATTATGTTTTAACATAGTGTATATATTTTTTTGTTAGCTGGTTGCCCTATTTAGTTAGAGTGTATATTTTTTGTTAGAGTGTATATTTTTTGTTTTTCTTGGATCTACTAATTTCACAGAAGGAATGTATTAACAATATATTCTATTCAAAACTGTTTTAAGTTTATGGATTATATAGAATGCATAATAATCTCATAATTAAATTGCAATTTTCTTGTTTTTCTATTCCATTTTGCTATATTTTAGTGATTTTATTTTATTACTCAGAACATAACTTTTATTTTTTAATTCTCATTCAATCTTCAGATGAGTGGTGGTACACCTGGAATTTCAGCTTTTCCAAAGGCAGATGACATTTTGTCTCGGGTTGGCACCATAAATGGAGGAAAAGACACTATTTATGAGGGTCTGAGATATAAGGTTTCTTTGAGTTTTCCAAAGGATTATCCCTTCAAGCCTCCTATAGTGAAATTTGAGACACCTTGCTTCCATCCTAATGTTGACAAGCTTGGAAACATATGCTTGGACATTCTTAAGGTATGTTTTATTTGTTTGTTGTATTTTCCCTTACCTTCTAAGTTTTAGAAAGTTCCCTACAACTTTCAAGCCTAATTATGTCACATTTTATACATTAATTTAAGTAATATGTCACTTTTTATACATTAATTTGTAATGAGAATTGGTTATAGGAAAAATGGTCCTCAGCATATGATGATGCTGGTACTATCCTCCTACATGATGTTAGTACTATCCTCCTACCTATTCAAAGCCTTTTGAGAGGTAAACAGGAGCTTAATCTGGATCAACTTTGTAATTTTATATTCCTCTAGTTTTGTTTTCCACACTCAATCAACTCTTTTATATTGTGCAGAACCAAATAATAAATCTTCACTTAATACCTGTGCAGCCTCCATATGGAGCAATCAAGAAGGTAATCCTTGTGATTCTTATTAAAATAAATTACAATTCCTAGTTGTATGGCATGATGATTGAATTAATTTGGCTTTTAATAATAGTCTAGAAGTCTTAGTGTTAAGGCATTGACTAATTATGGTTGACAATGTGTAGACTTAAAAAAAGCAGTGATGAAACAGTACAAGGATGACGGTGGAGCAACTAGTCAATAGTTTTAGTTCATGTAGTTTACAAGATTCAAAGATTATTTTCCTTCCGTGAAATCAAAACAAAATGTCTTAGAGGGTGGTTTAAAATTTCTGTAGTGTATTGTAATAGAAGTAGTGGAGTTTACATAATTGTATTATTTTTATTGTAAAATATTGTTTATTAAAATTGAATTTAGGTAGAAAGTATACTTATTGTTGCTCTTAACCAATGGGGAATGTTTCTTGTAAATGTATATATATCCATTTTGTCCTATGGAATTTGCTTAGTTATAAATTAACCATGATATGAATTATGGTGGTTTTTTATATAAATGCATAAGATTAGTTAGGAATTATATGATGAATAGTGGTGCATTGTTTTTGGACAAATGTTTATAGACTATTGGTAAACTTGTATTCATACTTGTAATTCATGAACATATTGTCTCATGATTTATGTGGTTTTTTTGACCGCTGGTAGATGTTTATAATAAATGTATATCATTTCCATTTTCTTAATTTATTGAGTCTTTGACTACATTGGAAATTTGCTTTTCTAGAAGTTACTACATGGAAAATTATTTTACACATAAAAGTGATTACATAAACCTTCTTTGTTGGAGATGAAAGGTAATGTTTTTCTATGTTATAAAATATTATTTAGATATAAAATTTTAGAGTTACTATCAATATTTTACAAATTTATTTTTCATTTAAAATATTTATTATAAAATTTATAATTTAGAAATTTAAATAATGCAAAATATTTGATTTTCTCCATATTTATGTTATTTATATTTTTTTGGAATAAAATTCCATCTTAGATAGCATGACAATAATAAAATAATGTAAATAGAATATGGTGGAATTACTTATTTTAAAAAGTTATAATTGCTTAAGGCTTCTTATTTCAATCTAAGGTGGATACTCATGTGTTGCCTAGATTGATTCTCAAGGAATATACTTACTATATGGTTGGTCTTAATGTGTATCAACTACTATAGTGTATTAAAGAGTTTGTTAGGTTGCATTGACTTTTACTAAATTTAAAAAATTATATTTGTAAGTTTGTTAGATTGCATTGACTTTTAATAAATTTTAAAAATTAGATTCTCCTCAGCCCCACCAATTTCCTAGGGATTTGATATTATTCAAATTGTAATAAGTTACTCAATTTCTTCATTATTATTTATAACATTAAATTATATATAAGGAAATTTTATCTAGCAAAATGGTCCATTATTTTTAATAAATTTAAAATATTATATTCATGTGATGTGGCCCCATCCTAATGTTGACAATATTGGAAACATATGCTTGGACATTATCAAGGTATGTTTTGTTTGTTTCTTATCTTTTCCCTTACCTTCTAGTTTTCTTTTCCTTTTCCTTTAAGTATGGTATGCTAGGTAATTTGCTACTTTGTATATTTTGATTTGTAATGAGAATTGATTAGAGGAAAAATGGTCCTCTGCATATGATGTATTCTCACTATCCTCCCCTCCTGTCTATTCAAAGAAACATATGCTTGGACATTCTTAAGGTATGTTTTGTTTGCTTCTTACCTTTTCCCTTAAGTTCTAGCACCTTCAACTCGCAAGACTAAGTATGGCATGCCACTTATGGTATACTAGGTAATCTGTTAATTTTTATAAGTTGATTTGTAATGAGAATTGATTACTAGAAAAATGGTCCTCTACATATGATGTGTTTGTACTATCCTCTTATCTATTCAGAGCCTTTTGGGAGGTAAACAAGAGCTTAATCTGGATCAAATTTGTAATTTTATATTCCTCTCCTTTTATTTTCTAAACTCAAAGAACTATTTACCAAATAATGAATCTCCTCTTCATACCTTTGTAGCATTGACATGGAGCAATCAACAATGTAATGCTTGTGATGCTCTCATTAAAATAAATTATAATTCCTAATTGTATGGCACGATGATTGAATTATTTTTGACAATGTAGACTTCAAAAAGGGTAGTGACTACATACCATTGACAATGTGTAGGGTTCAAGAAGGCAGTGATGAAACTTTACAATGATGACGGTTGAGCAACTGGTAAATAATTTCAATTCATGCAGTTTTTAAGATATTCTTTGCCTTGGGTGAAATCAAATCAAATTCTCTTAGATGGTAGTTTAACAATTTTGTAATGTATTTTAACTAATTAAGAGAAGTAGTGGATTTTATATAGTTATATTATTTTTATTGTAAATACAGTGTTTATTAAAATGGAATTTAGGTAGAAAGTATACTTTTATTACTCCTAACCATTGGTGAAAGTTTCTTGTAAATGTATATATATCCATTTTATGCTAGCATGTTGACTGATTGGCCACTGTTAGCCATGAACATACCATCATATAAATGATGGTGGTTATTTTATATAAATTTATGATGCAGGTTATTTTATATAAATTTATAGGATTAGTTAGGAACTATATGATGATTAATGTGGTTGTTTTATATAAATATATAGAGGAATAGTTAGGACAACCTGGCCAATAATAATGCATATTCATTTTTTGGACGAATGTTTACACTCAAACTTGTATTCATACTTGTAAGTCATGAACATATTATCTTGTATTCATACTTGTAAGTCATGAACATATTATGGCTATTTTGAAATGCTGGTGTTATATAAATTATAAGATTTCCATTTCCCTTCCTTCAATTGGGTCTTTCACAAGCTTGGAAATTTTCCCATAAACAAGTTATTACATGGAAAATTATTTTTATACTTGAAAGTAATTACATAAAAATTTGTTACTTGAGATAAATGGAAATTTGTGGTAACAATTATTGGGATATTCTTGAGCTAAAATAATATCTTATTATTTTGTGCCCCTTGAGCTAATGAGGGATGATTACTAATTGATTAGTTTTACTGCTATAATCAAAATAAATTCTTGAACTAAGAGAGTGAGCCATTGAAGGAGGAATAGAATTGTTTTTTTACTATATAATCAATTAAATCTCCAAATTTCAAAGGAATGAATTGGAAATAAAATCAACTTTTAATTTTAATATCAAATATTTATTTTAATATTATCATATTCCAAATTTATTATTAAAAATATGTAAGGAAAAATATCCATTAAAATTTTAAGCCAATTTATTTATAAAACAACATTCCAAAAAAAAATCTTAGACTAATAAATTGATCTAAAAACCAAGCTCCAAATTTGTAGATAATTACCCAACCAAATAAAATATTTATTTAAAAAACAATCTAGGAACTTGTAAATAATTGGAAAACCAAACATTTAACACATTTGTCATGGCTCAATTAACAAAGATATGCTACCTTTGCAACTTGGGAATCTTCCCTTGTTACTATCAATATTTTACAAATTTATTTTTCATTTAAAAAACATGTTATTAAATATACTTTTTAAAATTATTAAATTATTAAATTTTGTAAATTAATAATTTTAATAATGCAAACTATTTAATTTTCCATATTTGTGTTATTTTATATTATTTTTGGGAATAAAATTTCATCTTTAGATAGCATTACAATAATAAAATAGCATAAATAGAATATACTCTAATTATTTCCTTTAAATTTTTGTTAAAAAGTTATAATTATCTAAAAGTGAAACGACCATATACCTGGTACAATTAAAAACACACATTTAATGAGACTTCAGTACTAGAATAAGGTTGTGACATGTCACTACTTATTTGTATACATGAATTGTGTGTTGATAGATTTTACTTTATTTGATTGAAGTGAATTTTGTGTTTATAAATTTGAGTTTATTGCAGTGAATATTTTAATTAATTAAATATAAATTTCTTTGAAATGCTATTAAATATTTTTTGTTTTTTTTTTTACATTTTATTTTGCAATGTCTTTTTTTTCCACTTTCTTTTGTTGAGAACAAATTCAACTTTAAATTTATAAAATAATGATCT
>APFE030839416.1:3662-40167 GCA_000404065.3 Pinus taeda
ATTTTCCTCTCAGTGACTCTAGTTTTATTCCTAAAGTCACTAACAGCTAATGCTAGCTTATCTGAAAGAATAGTGGCCCAATCCATAATAGTGTTGTTTACTGCCGCTTCCATGAGAGGAACCATTTCAATGGTAAAAACGGCTGAGTCATGCAAACCCCACAATCTACACATCATTATACCAGCATAGCAATAAGGAGAACACAAAGAGGCGACTGAGTACTTACCGGAGGCTTCATGTTTGTGTTTATTTGGATTCTGCCTCCATTCCTTAATAAGTTCAGACTCGATCTCGTATTCGCTTGCAAATTGTTTCAGAAAGGCGCTATTATATATCTTCTCTAGCTTAGGCAAATGATACATTTGCCTCAGATCTTCAGGCTTAAATGACCCAAAAATTCTCCCATCCTTTGTGATGAAAGTTCTATCAGTGATGGGGATTTCTTCAATTGCCCATTTGACAACATCAGTATACGGGAGAATTTTCTCCCTTGCTGCAATTTTATGGAGGAAGGAATTTGCCAAATCCTTAAGAGAACATTCCGACTTTTTAGGTGAATCCGCTGTAGCTTCTTCTGCTGTCTGTGTTGGTTTTTCGGCTTCTATCAAATCATAAGTTCCTTGCCAAGTTGTCTTGGCTAGGCCTGCGCATGTTGTGTCGGATATTAAGCCTTTTTTGCTATTTAGCGCTGATTGCCCTGCAGCTGGTGGATTTGAAGCACCTGCAACCTTCTTGGACTTTTTACCCATCATGTCTGAATCCTTTTGTAGAACTGTATTTTGCGCAGAGAAGAGAATTCGGCATAACACAGAGATAACAGTAAAACTCAGAGTTGATAGCAAAATGTAAAATATGAACGTTAATATATTCTGTTTTTATCAAACGGTGCGGAGACGATCTATAGGCAGATCTCAGGACAGGGATTCATTAAGTAACCGTATAGGGCCTGCCACCTTATAAATGCCCATTATTCCCAAATTTGGTTGAAAATCTCTTAAAGCATGCAATGGGCATGTGGGCGGCCGAGCGGGAGTGATTATGCCTTAATTATCAATAAATTGGGCTCTCCAATCACTTTAACGGATTTTGCATTGAGAATCGTGCCTTATCGCATCGCATCGGAAGGGAGCGCATGAATGGATTTAACAGTGATTTGAATATCACCGATTGTCGATTGCGATATTGCATCGGCGAAAGGCATATATGCATTAAGGACGAGACAAGAGGATCGCCGATTGCCAATTGCGAAATCGCATTGGCGAAAAGGCATATGTGCATATGTTACAAAAATATAGGAGCGGGGCCGATTGCGATATCGCCGATAGCTTTATCGCATTGGGGCTTTACCATGCGGTGTATTAGTGGTGCACATAAGGGGATTGCCGATTGCGATATCGCCGATAGCTTTATCGCGTCGGGGGAAGGCCATATGTCATTTGGTGTATTGTTTATGTTTTTTGCGATATGCGATCTTTCGATCGCTTTATTGCAAAAACCATATATTTGCTTTATTTCAGCTATTAAATGAATATTGCTTTTAAAGGTTTATGCGTAAAGTAAAGCTCTCCTTTTGATTATCGGGTCTTTCGAAAGTAAAAGTTTTGATATCAATTTTATTTCTAAAGGGACCCATTTCATATTTTAATGATGTTGTGAATAAAAATAATATGAAATGGGAGGTTGTTTGCAAAGCACAACAGGTTCTTGCAAGCTCCAAAATTTAAGCTAAAACAGGTGATTGTGATATTTTCACTATAACTCTTTTGCTATGAAGTTTTAGAAGCTAAAATAAAAGCCCTTTTTGAGAAGAAATCAGTCTGAACCTCGGCTCCGAATTTCAAATCCTGTCGCGCTATATTGTTAGAGATATAGTCTGACGAAGTTAGGGTTTTTGCAGACCTCCAAATTACATTCAAAATAGGTCACCTTGGGAAAATCGTCATAACTTTCTCTCTGAGCAACAAACTGAAATTTCATAAGAAGTTACAGAAAGAGGACGCACTGTAGCTTTCTGTGCATAGTTTTCAGATTCGAAGGTCAAAACAGTGACATGTGGCACGTCGTACAAGTTCGCTCTATTGAAACATTATATAATTAGGTCATCTTAGGAGATTGGGCATAACCCTTTCTTGGAGAAACAAATTCTGATTAGACTTGTGGGGTTAGAAAGAGGACTCAGAGAGCTACTTCAATAGACAATTTTAGAACTTTGAGATCTGAAAGTACATAGTTATAGTCAATCATTCTTCTAGCTAAATGTATCAGATGTATTGGGGACTTGTTATAACTTTTGAATGAGTGCCCATACTTATTCATCATTCCTCCATTCCTCTCTTACTTCATTTATCCAATTTGGTTGGATAATAGAAATGGTGCAAAGAAATGCTTCCACATCCCCATCATTTCTTGAGAGTGCATCTGCAACAACATTTTTCTTCCCTTTTTTGTAGATAATTTCAAAGTCATAACCCAACAGTTTTGCGACCCTTTTTTATACGCTTCTCAAGATAATATTTGTTCTTAAAAGTATTTAAGACTATCATGATCTTTTTTTACCTTGAAGTGTCTTCCCATTAGGTAAGGTCACCATTTATTAAGTGCATGTAGTATTTCCAACATTTCCTTCTCATAAATATCTGTGTAAATACTTTCCTTTGATTGGACGACATTCGAAAGCAATGGGTCTTTATTCTTGCATTAAAACAACACCAATTCCATTTCTCAAGGCATCAAATTCCACAATAAAGGTTTTTGTGAAGTCTGGTGTAGCTAAGACCGGTTCTTGGCACATTGCCTCTTTAAGATGTTCAAAGGATTTCGTTGCTTCTCGAGTCCATGAAAATGCATATGTCTTCAGTAATGTTGCTAGAGGTGTTGTTATTCTCCCATAATTCTTAACAAAATTGCGATAATACCCTGTCAACCTGAGAAATCCTCACAGATGCTTTATGGATGTGGGGATTTTCGATTCCTTAATAGCTTTAATTTTGCTAGGGTCTACCTTAATAGCTTAATGAGATACAATATGACCCAAATATTCCACCTCTTGTACTCCAAAGAAACATTTGGAGGTTTTTGTATATAATTGTTTCTCCTCCAATAGTTTGAGCAAATCCCTATCAATATGTTGAACATGATCCTTCCAAGACTTGTTGTAGATTAGTATGTCATAAAAAAATACTAACACAAATTTTCTAAGGAAGGGTTTGAAAATGGAATTCATCAAACCTTGAAATGTAGAAGGTGCATTGGTAAGGCCGAAAGGCATGAGAAAATATTCATAATGATCCTCATGAGTTCTAAATGTTATTTTCAGAATGTCTTCAATCTTCATTCTGATTTTATGATATCCTGAATGAAGGTCCAGCTTGGTGAAGTAAATTGTTGCATGCAATTCATCCAATAATTCATCAATGACAAGAATCATAAATTTATCTTTAATAGTGAGATTTTTGAGCTCCCTATAATCTGGATACATGCACCATGATCCATCCTTCTTATGCATCAATACTACTGGAGTAGAGAAACAACTTTGACTAGGTTGAATTATACCAACCTCTAGAAATTTTGCAACCATATGTTTAATTTCACTCTTTTGGGCATATGGATATCTATAAGGCTTGATGTTTGGAGGAACACTTCTTGGAATCAAATTAATAACATGATTATGATCACGAAAAGGTGGGAGGACTTTGGGTGTCTTAAATACCTTGGAATGATTGTCCAATACTTTTTGGAGATCTGGAGAAATAGATGATTTCGATGTGGGAACATCTAGAAAACATAATTGTGCAATTACGCCAAGTTGTTCTTTCTTTAGAATATTTTTCATGCTATTAGAGATGATTGTCTTTCCTGGTTTCCCTGCGATACCCCTTAATTCAACTTCCTTTCCTTCTGAAAAAAAAATTAAAGAAAAGTTCTTGAAAATTAAAAGCTATTGTACCTAAAGATTGTAGACATTTGACTCCTAGTACAACATCATCACCACCCATTGGAATGGAAAGTATTCGACTATTCAAAATATATTCTCCCATGGATAACTTGATATTATGGCACTTTCCATAGAAATTTATGGTTCTTCCATTTGTAACCATCACTTGACACTCTTGGAAACAATTCAATTCCTTCACTATCGTACAATGAATAAAATTATGCATACTACTTGAATCAGTCCACACTATTACCTTTTTCTTCTTGATATGTCCTTCTATCTTGATATTTTGAGGAATGGTTACTCTGGTCAATGCATTATAAGATATGGTCGGATTCATTTCTTCTTTCTCTAGGCTTTGTGCTTGGTGTGTATCATCTTCTTTTGATGTTTCTTGTTCCTTTTCTTCTTCCTCTTCACAATCTATTTAAAATAATTTCTTCTCAGCACACTTATGACCTTTAGTGTATTTCTATCATAACAGTAACAAAGCCATTTTTCTCTTCTTTCTTCCAATTGTTGTGGTGTCAACCTTGTAGGTTGTGGAAGGTTAGGAGCATCAACACTTCTATCTTAATAGTTGTGATTGGTAGGCTTCATTGTTGCCATAATTTTTCTTTCAATTTTTCTTTCCAACCTGAATGCATTCTCTAGTGAATCAGGTTCCCAAAGGAAAACTTCATGTTGGATGTTATCTTCTAATGTCCCTATGAACGCATCAATCCTATGCTCCGTTGGAATATCCTTTACCCTTATATTCAATTTTTGGAAGTCCTCAAAATGCTCCACCATTGAACCTTTTTGTTTGAGATTTATCAATTGGCTAAAAAAGGTGTTGATTTTTATATCCTCATAATGTGCTATCATTTATTCCGTAAAAATTTCCTAAGTGAAAATTTGTTTACAAGAGGAAACCCATCGATACCATATAAACTGATTAGGTTCCAAATATAAAGTCGTAATGCGTACCTTTTGTGTGTTTTGCACATTATGGAGATCGAAATATTGCTCCATCTGTAGTATCCATGTTACAGGATCCTTGCCATCAAAATTCCTCATATTGATCTTTGGAACAAGGTGGGTCTTTAATCCAATGTTAGAGTCTATGAAATCATGACTAAGATTTCTTTTGTTCTCATCATGAGTTTCCCCTACTACCTTTTCACCATTAGGAAGCATTTCTTGTAGCAAGTTTGCCAAGCCTCCTTTCAAACCTTTCATGTCTTTATTCAAATCTTCAATGTTTACTTCTAAACCATCCATCTTAGCTTCCACACCATCCATATTAGCTTCCACACCATCCATCTTAACTTCCATACCATTATTTTAACCCTCCATGTTAGCTTCCACGCCTTTATTTAAACCATCCATTTTAGCTTCTACTACTTTTTGTGAGAATGAAATTTTTTGCACTTGGTATTGTAATTTTGATATATCATGTTGCATTTCTTCCTCTTCTTCATGGGTCATGCTAGAGATTTCAGGTTGCTTACTAGGTTTTTCTATTTTCTTTCTTCAGGGCATCAATTAATAATAATTATATGTCACTATTTCCTTTGAATTCCTTCAAACTAATTTTTGAAACCAAACTTATGCAAAATTTTGAAAAGACTACACACGTTTTTTGGCTTTGTAGGAGCTCGATATTGAATTTGTTGTATCTCTATAGTTTTGGGTCTCCAAGGTTCAAAATTATATCTTGTGGCATCTCTCTAAGTCCTCGTTCCGACCCCACAAGTCTGATGAAGATTGGATTCTCCAATAAAGCGTTATTCCACATCTCCCACGATGGCCTGATTATAGACTAGTTCAGTAGAGAAAACTTATATGATGTGCCAAGTGTCACTGTTTCGACCTTCGGACTTGAAACCAATACTAAGGAAACTATAGTTTGTCCCCTTTCTGTATCATTTTATGAAATTTCAATCTAATGCTAAGAGAGAAATTTATGATGATTTTCCCCAAGTCACCTGTTTGAGATATAATTAGAGAGCTTGCACAAATCCTAACTTCCTTGGATCCTATCTCTGAAAATATAGTGAGACAAGATCTAAATTTTGTACCCGATGTTCATCACGATTGAAGCTCAACTTGATTTTAATTGTCAATTCTAAAATGTTGTAAAAACAAATATATAGTGAAACTATCACGATGACCTGTTTGAAGCAGTGAAACCGTAAAATCCAATGCTCTGATACCAATTGTTATGCAACCAACTCACAAAATAGAAGAAAAGATAGATCAATGACTTCAAAATTAGCCTCTTCGAGGGGGAAACCTCCTTTACATTACACAAATGACAAGACCTAATTTCTATATATATGAGTTTAAGGGGTCACAATATAGTGAAAGCTGACATAACAATAATAATGTAAGGGCAAAACAATAACAATAGTGGGCTTCTATGGGGCACAATAATAACAATATGGGGACAACATGGGCACACCAATAACAATAACGGGATACAATGACAATAATAATAAGGGAATACACTAGTATTCTAGGGACCTAATACCTTTAAGGGGAATGTTGTCACTAATATTAAAAAAAAAAAACTTTCGCTTTGATTTTCTTCTTTTATTTCATGCTTACAAGCTTCTATGCATTTTTATGTAATCCATATTTCACTTTCTTTTGATTTTTTTTCTGAACAAGACCATCATGGGACATGAAACTATTATACTATAAAAATATTGGAATTATGGATGATATAGATGTAGGGGAAACCACTACTACATAGATGATTCTTTACTATAAATACAAGTACTATAAAATTGGGGAGGTTCATGAGGAAACTGCTAAAATGAACTAGATGGAGCAAAAGCAAGAAAGAGGTATAAATATTACTTCTACTACAACTACATGTGCATGGAATTATCACCATATGTAAACATTAGTGATATTACTAAACATGTGATCTTAATATTGGAAGTGGAGTGTGCTATTAGAGTTATTAATGACTCTATCTAATTGTTTGACAGTAATGCTCGTGTTGTGTTATAGAAAGAGATTATATGGAGATAGTGTAGGATTGTAATAGAATTGGGTTTGGTGTGCAATTTGGCCAAGAAACCCACTTAGCACTAACCCTTTTGGCATCACCCAAAAAGTGGATGAAGTCTCACCTGAGGTGCTATGGGACACTGTTGGAACAAGTTTTCCAAGTCGAATCTGATTGTTGAATTTATGTGACACTATGAGCTCAACTTACCGCATGGAGGTTAGGGAACATAACAGATAGGTACATGAAAACCATTATAATTTTATATGTCATGTGGGACTTCACATATTATTATAGTAGCTATCAGACTCACTATTTCCAATCTAGAACACCATTACAACAAAAGTGTGCACCATTCAACATATACGAAATTAACATAACGGTAATATAACAACAATATCTACTCCTCTTGTTATGTAGGATATTAATGAATACTAAAGTGGAATTACAAAATTATACAACCATTAGTAAAATAACAATAATAAAATAATTCATTCATTCATTCATTCATTCATTCATAACTTATGGGAGAAATCCATCCATCTTTCATTACTTCAAGAGAGAAAATATGTGTGCTACATTATAGAGGAAAGACATTGAAACCTATCTCACCATCCTTACTACATCTAGAAATACCACATTAAATTATCGTTTACAAGGAATAACACTATTGACCCAAAAAAATATCGTTTATGCTAAACATATGCTACACAACAACTACAAACACACAAAACAACCTAAAACCCAAACTTTTGTAATTGGTTGACATCAAAAGGACATAACATCAACAACTTCTTATTCTTTTGGCCAATCCTAAAATTGGGATGAATCAGTCTTCATATTGATCTCCAGTAGCTTCTTGATAATCTTTGGTTTGCTTCTGCTCCACTTTGATTATCCTCCACGTCTACCAATGGTTTAGATATTCTCTACAACTCTCCTCCAGCTGTCCCTACTGGAAATATTGGCTAACTACTTCTTTACCACTTGCCAACCTCTCTCCTTTTGTAAATGCCTCTAGATTCCTCCATTCTCATGACCTTCCTCACCTTTTCCAATCATCTCAAAATCCTAACTTCCAATATCTACTTGCATGTGTCCTCATCTTCTTGGAAATCTACACATAGTGTCTGCTTGCATTGCATTTTCCTATCCTTATGCTCGTCTCCCTAATGTGCGCTGGACACTCTTATCCTGCATCACTATCCTTTAGGCATTTCCTGCACTATTACCAGCAACAAGATAAAATTTCAATACTTTTTTGCCTCCATAAGGGCCCCAATGAAAACTATGGCTCATCTTGATCCACTCAGTCCATCTTCTAAAAATAAATCCTAAATTTTATGACCTACTTCAAGACTCATAATGCCTTATTATACACCTCTAATTGGGCCACAATATCTTCTCCATTTCTAATGAATATTTTTGATATTCCAGTGCTTATATCCTTTATGACCATACTAACATCCTCGCTTATTTCCTACTTCATTGTCGTTATAAATTCACTATACTTGTTTGTAAATTTCAATGTATCATCCTAGAGGTTTTCCCGCATCTTCCTATATTCTTGAAGTTTGTCAATTTGGCTATTAATCCATATATTTTTCTTTGTGGCACTCTTCTTATCTGTGAAATCCATTCCACGCATATTTTTTTCAATTTTTCATACCCTTGCTTCAGTTTTTTGTATATTGTCAATGACTTCTATAGTGTTGGGAGTCTCTAAGAAAACATTCCATAGTTGAGACCTTGCTTCACTAGATTTTTATAGTGTTGTTCATATTCAACTAATTGATGGTATTTGTCTATGGAATGATCAATCAAGGTAGTTTATTCGCACTCTTCTAGGGAATTTAGTTTCTTATGTTATGTTGTACAGTCTGCCAACTCTGCGTTGAGACCCTAAATAGCCTCGATGATATTTCCTCACAGTTTTTCAGATATAATAGAATCATTAATAGGATTTCAGATGATCTCTCCATATACTTTCCCTAATATTCTATGCTATTTTATTTCACCATCAATTTCTATCTCCTTCTCCTGTCATAACTATACCTGTGCCACTATTGATCAATCTAATTCTGCCACAATAGTTGTTTCCAAATACTGCAACTCTTATGCAATGTTGTGATGTAACTGCAGTAAATATGAAAATTCAAATGGGAAAGCCCTAAATTGGCCTATGTGGTAGTGGTTTCACTTGAATTCACTCATTTATTAATAATTTCAATTTTTCTAGTGAACAGTTGAAATACCCGCTTATTTTTCCCCCATGAAGGAGGAACCTGCATGGCCTCAAGGGGTATTCTTTTCATAGTGGTATGAATCATGGGTTTCGATGAAAGTGATTTCATGGCTAATCTCTCCCATAGTTCACCCAATGTCTATTGCATATTTCGCAAATAGTCCTTTGTAACATTATCCATTTTCTCACAATCCTCTTGAAGTATCCTCTAATAGCATTGTTTGGACTATAGAATTGTGCATTACATTCTGCTTCTTCCTTGATCATGTCATATATGCATTATCGATGTTTATCTTAAGTATCCTCTTCTTTCATAAGGTTTCTCTTGTTAAATTCAATGATTATTCATCCTTTGGTTCCTATTTTGGAACAACAAGCAAGTGAACCTCCTATTGTTGTTGATTTAACTAGGATACTTTGGTCTCCTCATTACTAGATATATGTTCAACATCAGGTTTTGCGTTTATTTCTACTTTCCAAGATTCATCCCATGTAGTCACCATCCCCTAAATTTCTGTGACGTAATTTTGCTTGTTTTCATCCAGCAATGGTGCTCATCTCTACATGGCATAACCCAAATATAATGTGGGTCATCCTTGAACATTAATTCCTTTGGAATTCTACCATGGCTTCCTTAGGCAAGCATGATCCGAGTTGACTCAACTCCTAGATTTAACCAATATCTTTTGCTTTTGTGATGTGATTAGAATTTCATTGAAAAGAACATAAAGGAACAAATATGCATGTTGTAAAGAGGAAGGAACATGAAAATAATCAGGAACATAAAATAAGAGACGTTGATAATGGAGTTCGTCCAGGAGGGACTACGTCTCCGAGCCCTAGTGTCAAGATGGTGTAGGCCACTGCATTAAGTGTTGGAAAGAGTGATGTTGTACATGCATGTGTTTTTCTATCATACAAGGAATATTCCCTTACACAGGAGTGGCTCCAAGAGATGTTTCGCTCTAGGAACTCTCATTCAAAAAGGACTCCTATCAGCATCACTTAATTTCACATATGTGAATAATGAGCATCCTGCCAACATGGCATCAAAGGGATACAAAATCAAACATACATGACGACAAATGAGTATCCCGTCAACATGACAACAAAGGGATCTCAATAAAAACATGACAATAAGTACATCTCACATCAAGAACAAAACAATATCCCACATCAAACATCAAACAGGGATCTATACAGCACAACATCTCAAGCAAGGAGACAAAGAAGTACATGATCGCACTGCATATACATCACATCAAGGAGTTTATCTGAAGAAGAGGATGGTAAACTGCTAGATCTGGTTGTACCACCAATCTCATGGCTTCTAATATCATGGAAATGACTGCTCGCACATTGAATGTTGACGTCTCCACTCCACTTTGAAAAGTGGCTGAAAAATGGAATGATCATATGGAAAATCTAATTACACCATCAGATTCGTGGCATTGAATAGTGTAAAATCATCTGTCAAATTTCTGAATTCTGACAAAGTAAACATATGGCGCTACAGGAATATTTTAGATTCCCCTTAGATTCCTCGAAGATTCCCTCCTTTGGATCATCTGAAGATCTATTGCTCAGATCAAAATTTTGTCTACGCCATCAGGTTCCTTGCAAAAGTCTGAGAAAACTGAGTATGAAGTTGGTTACATTCTGACTCTGGCGAATTTTAGCCTCCAAGGAATCTGGAAGATTCCCTCAAGATTCTTGAAGATTTTCCTCTATTGGGAATTTGTAAATCTACTGCTCAAAAGGTGAATCTGACCTCTCCATAGTGTTCCTTGTGAAAATCTAAGAAAATTGACTATAAACTTGATAAAACGAATTTTTACCTCCTAGGGAATCTTTTAGATTCCTCTCTACATCAAGGAATATTCTATCTTGAAATGCGTGTCAAAGTTCCACCTCCTATCTCAGGGTTCCGTGCAGTCATGGTTACATAGCTTATCTACCTCTCTGCGTTTTGCCTCCATTGGTTTGTCAGTTCTCTCTCTCTGAGCTCTCCCCTGCAAGGCATTTGAGAGGGCTTTAATAAAAGAAACATAGCCATGATTTCCAAAGCTAGTGCCGCTGGCAGTTTGGTTGGTGCCTTGTTGTTTTAAGGATTTCTTCGGGGGTTGGACAGGTTCAAAACCCACCACCCTGACTTTGGAACCATAAATTATTTTGTTATAACAACATATGTTTTTTTGTATTTTTTAATATGTTTAATATGGTTCTAACAATATTTTAAATAACCATATGAATGCATGAGTTAGTTTTTTTTAGGATATGGTTTGTTTCTCTTGATTTTTTTAACCATATATTAATATTATTTGGTATTAAAGTTATGTTTTGTATTTTTATAAGTTTTGTTTTTATATGGAATTTTTAATATTATTTTTTTGTCTTTTTGTAGGAGTAAAGAAACCAATGAAAGGGTGCCATGTGTCAATGGCTGATGGGCTACTATGTGGGTCCCATATGGTTACTAGCATGCCATGTGGCACATTGTGGGCCCCTCTTTTCCCCTATCGTGCCGATCTTTAAAGAGCTCTATCTCCTTCATACGAGCTCGAGTTGATGAACCGTTTACACCATTGTGATCAGGATGACGAGATCTACGCTCTAGTCCTGGTTTGACAACATTCTGATCACTTCTATTATTGATCCTTTTTTAGTCCTCTTGGACTTTTGCATGTGTTTGGAGCCACCTGAATCAATCCTCCCCATTGACGAGCTTTTGCTCCTCCTAAAGCATGAGAATAATCTGCCACTTCTTTGTACCCTGCCTGCACTTACAATTATTTGATATGTCACCATTCCTTCTCCTTTACCTTTGTCCTTCGGAGCCATAAGTGATGAGCTGACGCTTGCACCCTTTGTAAACATGTAGTACAATTTCTTCAAATTACATGCTTAATTCACATGACCAACTAATGACCCAAGCATCCCATACTTGCCACGATTTTATAACACATATTCAGTGGTCAAGTTTACATCAAAATGGAAACAATACCCCAACTATGAAAACAAGGTCAACATATCATTGCTGCTTCAACAAGTGATGGAAAACACATCATCACTACAACACATGATTTACAAAAATAAGCCAAAAACTATTTTTGCTCTAGCAAGTGATCACTTTCAGGGTGTAAAATGAAACACAAAACAAGACCAGACATCATTGTTTCTTAATAGGTGATGGAAAACACATCATCACTTTTACATTTTAGAATGCAACAAATGATTTACAAAAGCATGACCATGACAAGCTAACATATCTAGAAATCATTTTTCACTTATCAATGTGAATGGGTCACCCCCCTTGTGGTGGTTTTGCTTGTCGAACAACTATTTCATCTCGTTCATGCACTGACGCTTTGTCTTTAAGGCACTACTCTAGATGGAGCCTCCAACAAGTGGATCTTTGATGGCCACCCCTATTGCAATGACTGCAATACATCATTTTCCTCCAGATCTGCTTAACATGTTTCTTTACCTGTTGTTGAGAGGGTCTTTCATGTCTCCTCCTTTGCTGCTATTCTTTTCCAACACTTAGAAAATGTATGGTTATGTAATCCACAAAAGGTACATGTTTTATGATGCCTTGATTTATGTACATCATTAACAACATGATTATAATTGAAATGAACGTTCAAATATCAATACTGTTTATACCTTTCCTTTCTACCTCTGGTGTCATTATGGCGATGAGAGCTTGCCTCAGCTCGTTCCCTACAATAGGCAATGCCATGGGATGATGGGGATGTGTTCCCATCATTATTTTTTCTCGAAGATTTCAACGATATCTCAGAAGAATTTGACACCTTCAAGCATTCTCCTTCAGTGTATCCCAAGCCTCCAAATTGAGGTCTCTCCACTGTCGAGTTGGAAATAACTGATGAGGGTTTCTCATCATCTATTGTTGGGGGTTCTCTTACTATCTCAGTGCATTCCGTAACTTCCTTTCTAACATACCCAAGCCCTGCCTTATGGGGTATTTCCTCTACTTTGATGGGGTTGACACTACCTTGGCCATTAAGTCCATGCATTTTCCTTCATACCCCATTTTCTTCAACAGTTTGGAGCCAATTCCTATGGTATGCTTTTCAAAAATAGCGAAATCATCATCAGGACACATACATGAATTCATAGAATTACTTTTTACCTCACATGGGTCACGCTACAACTTTTCCAAGGCCTCGTCCTTAGCTTCTAGTTGTTGTAGCAAACTCTGTTTTACCTCTTTCTCTTCATGTAGATGCATCTTCAATTCAATGTCCTCTATTTGAATATTATATTTGTCGTGCTTCAGTTCTTCCAGGGCCTCTTCTGTCTCTTTTTGTAGAGCTTCATACATTATTTCCACCCTTTGGGAAATTTTTAGCATGGTAGCGTACATCACTTTTTCATCCTCTGTCACTGCATATTCCATTGTTCATGCTTGCAATTCACATCCATGAAAAGACCACTCTCATACCAAACTTGATCCCAGTTGACTCAACTCTTGGATTTAACCAAGATCTTTTGCTTTCGTTACGTGATTAGAATTGCATTGAAAAGAACATAAAGGAACATATATGCATGTTGTAAAGAGGAAGGAACATGTTGTGATGTGATTAGAAATTGATAATGGAGTTCGTCCAGGAGGGACTATGTCTCCGAGCCCCAGTGTCAAGATGTTGTAGGCTGCTACATTAAGTGCTAGAAAGAGTGATGATGTACATGCATGTGTTTTTCTATCATACAAGGAGTATGCCCTCACATAAGAGTGGCTCCAAGAGATGTTCCACTATAGGAACCCTCATTCAAAAAGGACTCCTATCAGCATGACATAATTTCACATATGTGAATAATGAGCATCCCACCAACATGGCATCAAAGGGATCCCAAATCCAACATACATGACAACACATGAGTATCTCATCAACATGACGACAAAGGGATCTCAATCAAAACATGACAATTATTACATCTCACATCAAGAACAAAACAAGATCCCACATCAAACATCAAACAGGGATCTATACAACACAATGCATCTCAAGCAAAGAGACAAAGAAGTACATGATCACACTGCATATACCTCATATCAAGGAGTTTCTCTGAAGAAGAGGATGGTAAACTACTGGATCTGGATGTACCATCAATCTCATGGCGTCGAATACCATGGAAATGATTGCTCGCACATTGAATTTTGACACTTGCACTCCACTTTGAAAAGTGGCCGAAAAATGGAATGTCTAATTACACCATCAAATTCATGGCATCGAATAGTGTAAAATCATCTGTCAAATTTTTGAATTCTGACAAAGTGAAAATATGGGGCTACATGAATCTTTTAGATTCCCCCTAGATTCCTCAAAGATTCCCTCCTTCGGATCATCTGAAGATATGTTGCTCAAATCAAAATTCTATCTGCGCCATCAGGTTCCTTGCAAAATTGTGAGAAAACTGAGTATGAAGTTGGCTGCATTCTGACTCTCGTGAATTTCAACCTCTAAGGAATTTGGAAGATTCCCTCAATATTTTCAAAGATTCTCCTCTGTCGGGAATGTACAAATCAATTGCTCATAAGGCTAATGTGACCTCTCCATAGAGTTCCTTGCGAAAATCTGAGAAAATTGACTTTAAACTTGATAAAACGAATTTTTACCTCCTAGGGAATCTTTTAGATTACTCTCTGCATCAGGGAATATGTTGTCTTGAAATGCGTGTCAAAGTTCCACCTCTTGTCTCAGGGTTCCATGCAGTCACGGTTACATAGCTTATTTGCCACTCCACATTTCACAACCATTGGTTTGTTGGCTCTCTCTCTCCACACTTTGCTGATGCTCTCCCCTCCAAGGCATTTGAGAGGGCTTTAATAAAAAAAAAACATAGGCATGATTTCCAAAACGAGTGTTGTCGGCGGTTTGGTTGGTAGACTGCTATTTTAACGATTGGTTGGGGGTTGGACAAGTTCAAAACCCACCACCCTCACTTTGGAACCATACATTATTTTTTTTATAACAACATATGTTTTTTTGTTTTTTTTAATATGTTTAATATGGTTATAACAATGTTAATAACAATATGAATGCATGCGTTGGTTTTTTTTAGGATATGGTTTATTTCTCTTGATTTTTTTAACCATATATTAATATGATTTGGTATTAAAGTTATGTTTTGTCTTTTTATAATTTTTGTTTTATGTGGAATTTTTAATATTATTGTTTTGTCTTTTTGCAAGAGTAAAGAAACCAATGAAAGGGTTCCATGTGTCATGGTTGATGGGCTGCCATGTGGGTCCCACATGCTTACTGGGATGCCATGTGGCACATTGTGGCCCCTCTTTTCCC
The DNA here is from genome assembly GCA_000404065.3 of Pinus taeda. Taxonomy (NCBI): domain Eukaryota; kingdom Viridiplantae; phylum Streptophyta; class Pinopsida; order Pinales; family Pinaceae; genus Pinus; species Pinus taeda. Next base: position 19,172 of record APFE030839416.1, read on the forward strand.
ATGTCATGTCAATCTTTAAAGAGCTCTATCTCCTCCATATGAGCTCATATTGACGAACCGTTTACACCGTTGTGACCAGGACGGCGAGATCTACGCTCTAGTCCTAGTTTGACAACATTCTGATCACTTTGATTTTTTTACCCTTTTTGAGTCCTCTTGGACTTCTACATGTTGTCCTTCTTTCCCTACTAGTCATTGAAGGCTCACAAATTTTGGAAAAGAGCTACTTTCATGGGTCATGATGGAATTTATATTGGTTAGAATTCTTCAAACCTCTCCCAAGGTATCAAAGTGATCAATATTAATAAAAAATCATAATGGAATTATACGTTATTCTTCTATGTATCTGGGTAGTCTTACCAGAATTGTTTCAACAAGTGTGGTGCCCAACTTAGCTTCTCTCCCTTGACACACTGATTTGTGGCAACAATGGTACCTATTAGTATATCATCATTCCTACATTCTCCTACTGGAATAAAACCTAGTGGCACACTAATTTATCTAAGAGAATCTATAGCCATCACCTCCTCTAGATATCATATAGTCTTTTTCCATATACATGCTAAGATTCTTGTCGGTAATTATCAATTATGGATCATCTCCTTTCATTAGTGAACTATTGATTTCATGAACTAGATCAGAAGACAGGTTCATTGGTTTGTCTAAACATAGGTAGCCTCCATGGATGTAAACTAGTATACTTTTAATAAGAACATTCACCTTTGACCCCCTCCCACAATGGGGAATAAAAAATAAATTGAGAACATTTCTCCTCTCTAGTTTCCAAGGCCAATCCTATGGATCCACTCTAGTCACCTTAGGATTGACCATGTCCACATAAGAGTCTAGCAAATTTTGGAATCTTGTGCGATCACATATATCATGATCAACATACTTCATTCATTGTAGATGACTTCACACTTTCCCCTTGCTGCAAACCCTTGGTGGAAGAGGTGGTATCTCCATTGAATACTTTGCGTCATGAGGGAATGAAACAGGCGGGGCTATTTTCTTCCTCGAGAGGATGTGTTTTCACCCAGGATACAGTTCCTCGCTGCAAGGGAACCTATTCCTAGGACATCTAAAAGATTGAATAAAGAATTTAAGCAAATGGTCATAGAGAGAAAAACCATGAGAGTTGCAATGAATAGTATAATTCAAAAATCTAGCATTCGAAAGTTGAATTTCCAAGGACAATGAAGGTTGCAAAGATTTAATTAAAGAAGTGGCTAGAAGAAAGATGAAGAGGGGCATGGTTTTACAACTTACGCATTTAATAATCTAATTTCAAACTTTGAAGAAAGATTGGTGAAGAGGCTAAAAAATTGTATATTAATTCCCGAAAGTGGAGTGCCTATTAAGGGTTTCAAATTTAAAAAAAAAATGAGTACCAATGAGAAAAATCTTGATTCTCTGAATAAAACAACCTTGATGCATCAAACATGTTGGCATTATGATACGAGTGTTGTCCTTGATGGCAACTCACTCACAGGTCAATTCAGTTTTGGTAAAAGGCATCTCACAGTACAACAGGGATATCCAAAGGTTACAGGGCAATGGTACAAAAGAACAGGAAGATGGAACTAAGGTCTACTAATCAGAGTAAAGAAGGTAAAGGAAAAGGTTGATGAAAATAAATTTAAAAAATATACAGAGGTCCACTTAGTCAAAACATCATATACACGCTGGTCCACAGAACAAAAAAAAGTCTATATGTATACACGCATTCCCACAGGAAGAAAAGCGTGTACGTGTTGGAAAACCAAGGTTTTGGTCCAAGGTATTTGGTCCATGGTATTGACCCTAGGTATTCGGTCCGAGGTATTTGGTCCGAGATATTGACCCTAGGTATTTGGTCCAAGGTATTGGTCCTAATTGGTTTTCATCCAAGGTATTGATAATGGATCTAAGTATATAAGGAGGAGAAGATCAAAGGGCTAAACAAACAAGGAATGAATATCTTATGAAGTGTTATGTGTAAGTGTATGGTTTTCTAAGGAATACTTCTATCTGAAGTATATTTTATGTTGCGGGGGCTATGTTTGTGATCTCATTTGAAATACTTTGTGCACCTTGAATTCAATGTTGGATTAGGATCAAGAGGCCTGAAATAACTTATTATTGGATGATCTGATATTGGTTGGGCTACATCTGATTGTGTACACATGTTTTATTCTTTAAATGTAGTGATATGGGTTTGTATGAAGTTCAGAAGTGCAGCAAAGTTATGAGATAATATTTGCAGATTTGTATGCTGGTTCGTTTCTTCAAAAGCGCGTGTACACTAGCGTATACAAAAGACAAGCTTCTTTTTGATATCTGACTGAACTATTTGATTAAATTCTATTGTTTTACTGTTGTCTATCAATGAATTCTTCTTAGATCTTAATGTAAAACGGAATGCATAAGGAGGATGGTATTTGATTGATTGATTGTATAAGTGAGAAGAAGCGATCTCTATTTCTTCCTGTGTAAATCTCTATAATTTGAAAGTAGATGTTCAACATATTTCTGGTTGATACAGACTTGATTCAAAAGTTTATTTTTGTAGTATTTTTTGAGGTATACGCTGGTTTGATTAACGGAAGTATTGTAAACATGAAATTTGGGTTCAACTAAGTAGCGTATATATTCTGATGCATGGTTTTTGAAGTTACAACTGGTTCTGAATGATGATGTAGGTTTCTAGGTTGAGCACAATGTTTTGGTGTCAGTGATCTGATTGTTCAGATTAACTGAATTTTGGTTGATGCAGTTTAAAACTTTAAAGTTTTTGATGGGTCCAATATAAAAAATGGATGAAACTTGGCCGTCAAATTGTGGTGCTCTGATCCAGGAGTATCCAGTCTGAAAATTCATGAAACGTGGTCCCTGGAGGGAGAAAGAGGGTCGTAGCCTTTTGTAGGTTGGCACCTACGTACTAGTAAATTTATTGGCTAGTACAAGAGCTAGGGGTTTACAACTACCTTCCAATAGAAGCTAGAAAATGAGAAAAGGTTGTAGCCTTCTGCAGGTGGGTGCCTGCGTACTAGTATGAGTCTGCACTAGTACAAGATTGTCAACAGATTTTCTTATTATTAAAAGAAGACAGAGACGACAGCAGTAGGTGGTTTTCACCCACATTTGGTTTCCAACTTAAATCTTGGTGTTCATTTGTGTTTCTTATGTGTGATGCTTTATTATGTTTTTACGGCATTGTCTAATAAGTTACTGATATACTAGTTTAAGGTCAACACATGATAAATTGTCTAAATCACAAGTTCTCTGGATGTACACTAGTTTCTCTAATCACAGTTGCGTGTACACACTAGTTCACTTCACTAAAGTAGTGTATCTAAATTTGTCTGGGAAATAAAAATTTTGATATAATAATACTGATTCACCCCCCTCTTAGTATTATTTCCAACAATTGGTATTAGAGAAGGTCCTTTAGAAGAAACTTGATCGCTTAAATCTAGATCTTTCAAGATGAATAATCACAAAGGCATGGGATCCATCAAGCCACCAATCTTCAATGGGAGCAACTTAGTATATTAGTAAATAAGAACCAGAGCCTATCTACAATCGCTTGGAACTGATGTTTGGGAATTTGTGGAAGGATGATATCAATTTCTAGCAGTAATTTCTACAAACATTGGAGGTGAGAAGTTATATGAAACTAATGCCAAAGCTATCAATACATTACTAGGAAGTCTATCAAAATCAAAATTTGTGAAGTTCATGTAGCTCAACACAACCAAAAAAATATGGCACAAAATCATTCAGAGCTATGAAGGATACTCTCAAGTAAAACGTGCTAAGCTTCAAACTCTCAGAATTTAGTATGAAACCCTTAAGATGCATAATGATGAGAGTGTAGCCGATTACTTTTTATGTATAGATGATATTGTTAATTGTATGAAGAATCTGGGTGAAGAAATAAAGGAAGTTACTTTAGTTGAGAAAATTTTGAGATCTTTGTGTTCTAAATTTGAGTCAAAAGTGTCTACCATAGAAGAAAAGCAGGATCTTTAGACTATCATTGTGACTCAACCTCATGGAATCCTAATTGTCTTTGAAATGAGAAAAGGAGGTCCATCAAATATGAGAGAAGTCGCATTTAAAGCATAATCAAAGGGAAAACAAAAGGAAGAGAACAATGAATCAAGACACATTTCTGAAGAAGAAGATGAGGTAAATTTTGTCAAGAAGCTTCAATGAGGTTCTGGAAGGTTCAGAGTTAAGTTACCTTTCAGATGATTTTCTTGTGGTAGAGTCGATCATTATGCTGCCAAATGTCCTCATAAAGATAAATATGAAAAAGGTAAGAAATATGTAAAAGGCAATAGGAAACAGGTTGTGAATAGAAGGAGTTACTATACGCATGAAGATAGTGATGGTTTATCTAATATTGATGAAGATGAAACTAAACAAGATTATAGACTTCTCAAGGCTTATGAAAATCATGATTTTTTGGATGCATTAGAAGAGGAAGACTTTCATGAAGAAATCACTAAACTCAAAATTTGTTTAGAAGAAAAAGATATGATTATAGATACTTTGACACACCAACTTGCTGAAAGAGAAAAACACAATGAAAATCTAGAATGTGAAATTATGGGTCTAAGAAAAGATCTTGAGAAGACAAAATATCTCAATCTTAGATTTTCTAAAGGATCAAAAAATTTAAATGAAATTATCAAAGTTCAGTGTTCTCCTCTGATAAAGACAGGTCTTGGATATACTGAATAACCATCTCAATCACAGAAGCCGTCAACCTCCACCAGAAGCTATCTTGATACAACAAAGACCAATGAACAATATATCAATCGTTAGTAAAGGCCTAAAACTAATTATCAGGTAAATCATACTCAATTTACTCCAAGTATGCATATCAATAGAAGCCACAACCAACAGGTAAACAATGTGAAAATATTCGATGGTCACAGAAAATTATTTAATGGGCAATGTTTTTCATGTCATAACTTTGGGAACAAGGCTACTCAATGTGTTTCTTACAAAACCATCATGACTAGAGAAGCATGAAATCAAAGAAGTGTAACAGGAATCAAGAAAAGTTCCTATAATAACTTTTTCCCTCTTGAAAATGAAATAGAATGCTTGATTTGTAACAAATTTGGTCATGAAGAATGTGAATGCAGGAGAAAATTTTGACCAACACTTCAAAAGAGAAAATGCCATCAAATCCCAAGATATGGAGAAGGAAGGAATCTCAATCAGAAAGATGTGTTATAGCCTTGTATGTAGAAGGACAAGAAAATCAGTGGTACATCTACAGTGGATGCTCCAAACACATGACAGGTGATAAAGAGAAACTGCACTCATATAATGCTTTAGAAAAAGAAAAGAATGTCTCATTTGGAAATGACACTCCAATTGTCATTAAAGCTAAAGGTTCTATTTTCTTGAATGAAAAGGTTACAGTTGGAAATGTTATGTATGTAAATGGTTTAAAGCATAACTTGTTAAGTGTCAGTCAAATGTGTGATCAATGAAATGAAGTGGTGTTTCGATCAAACGGATGTGTTGTTCATGAGCTTGATACAGGAAAGACCGTGACCAAAGGTACAAGAAATCCAAACATCTTATACATACTCAAAGGAGGACAAAAACAATGTTATCTAAGAAAAATAGATGAAAATTGGCTGCGACATAGAAAATTGGGACATCTAATCTTTTCTCAAATAAGAAAAGCATGTAGGCTCAAGGCAGTTCATAATCTACCAGATATCAGCATCCTAGAAAATACCATATGAAAACCATCTCAAATCTGTAAGCAAACCAAAGTTCACTTCATTAAATAATAAGGGTTGGAAATTAAGCCTCTTGAACTTATCCATACTAATTTATGTCGACGAACAAGGAAAAAGTCACCTCATGGAGAAGAATACTTTATTTTGTTTATTGATGATTTTTGTAGAATGTGTTGGATAGGTATTCTAAAGCATAAAGATGAAGCATTTGAAAAGTTTAAAGCCTTCAAAGCTTTGGTTGAAAATGAATCAAATCGAAAAATCAAACATCTCAGATCTGATCAAGGGGGAGAATTCATATCAGATGAATTCTTTGACTTTTGCTAGAAACATGGAATAAAAAGGCAATTATCCACTGCAAGAATGCCTCGGCAAAATGGTGTCGTAGAAAGGATGAACTGAACAATTCAGCAAATGGCTCGAGCTATGCTAGATGAATCTGGAACTCTTGCAACCTTCTGGGGTGAAGCTGCATTTGCTGTCATGACTATTCTCAACAAAGAAAATGTTCGGGTAAATAGCACTCAAACTCCACATTAACTTTTATATGGTAAGCCTCCTACTGTAAAATACTTTAAAGTTTTTGGAAGAAATTTATTTATTAAAAGGACTGATGAAAAAATTGGTAAGTTTGAACCCATAGCAGCCGAAGATATTCTTCTTGGTTATTCTTCCAGAAGTAAAGGATACAAATTTTAGAATAAACGACTTCATAAAATTATTGAAAGAATTGATGTTTTAGTTGATGAAGCATGCAAAAATCCAGAACAAATGAAATTAATAGAAGAATGTGACAATGAGGAAGATAGGGATTACTTTCCCTCATTAGATAAAAATGATATTGAAGAAGAAACCAATGAAGCACCAGAAGAAGATAAAAAAGATAGGGAAAAGACTCCATCCAAGTATGTTCAGAAAAATCATTAAGAATCTCAAATTCTAGTAGAAAAAGGGTGTGGAGTACAAACAAGAAGAACTCTGACAGGAACCTCAAGTTATTTATCATACTATCCTCCACAGAACCTTGGAATGTAAATGAAGCCTGCAAAGATGAATGTTGGGTCAAGGTGATGGATGAAGAATCAGATGAAATTGAAAAGAATGATACTTGGGAGTTATTTCCTAGAGCTCATGGTAAAAATATTATAGCAACAAAATGGATATTTAAGAATAAGTTGAATGAAAATGGAGAAGTTATTAGAAACAAGGCAAGACTTGTTTGCAAAGGGTATGCCCAACAAGAAGGTATAGATTTTGAAGAAACTTTTGCACCTCTTTCCAGACTTGAAGCCATAAGGATGTTTCTTGCTCTTTCTAGTTTTCGAAAATTCAAAGTATATCAAATGGATGTAAAATCAACTTTTCTTAATGAAGATTTATAAAATGTTTATATTGAACAGCGAGAAGGATTCATTCTTGGAAATGATGCAAAAATTGTATGCAAAATCAAAAAGGTTCTCTATGGTCTAAAACAGGCTCCAAGGGCTTGGTATTACCGCCTTGACAAATATCTACAACAACAAGGCTTTACAAAAGGTTTTGTAGGTAGCAATTTATACACAAATATTGAAAATGATAAATTGCTAATTATTGTTGTTTATGTTGATGATATTATTTTTGGTAGCAATGAAGAATCCATGAGTCAGAATTTTTCTTCAGTAATGCAACAAGTATTTCAAATGTCCTTATTTGGTGAACTTACTTATTTTCTTGGTCTACAAGTTCAACAAACAAAATATGATATATTTTTCTCACAAACCAAATATCTCGAGCAGATCTTGAAAAATTACAGAATGGAAGATTCTAAACCAGTATATACTCCAATGGTAACAGGATGCAATCTCAACTCTAATGATGAATCACTAGTAGTAAGCCAACCAACTTACAGACCTATGATTAGAAGTCTTCTTTATCTAATAGGTACCAGACCTGACATGATGCATGTAGTAGGAATTGTTGGAAGGTTCCAAGCAAATCCAAAGGAATCACATCACTAGGCAGTCAAAAGAATTTTCAAATATCTTCAAAGAACTCAGGACTTTGGACTATGGTATCCTAAAGATACAGACCTTACTCTTCATGCTTATACATATGCTGATTGGGAAGGAAGTGTTGATGATCGAAAGAGAACTAGTGGTGGTGCATTCTATATGGGTTCTTGTTTAGTATCTTGGTTCAGCAAGAAACAAAGTTCAATTGCTTTATCTACAGTTGAAGCAGAATATGTGGCTGTTGCATCTTGCTACACACAAATACTTTCGATTATGCAAAATTTGTAAGAAATTTAGATCACATATACTCCACCCATCTCCATTCTATGTGATAATACAAGTGCCATCAATATTTCAAAAAATCTAGCCATGCACTACAAGAGTGAGTACATACCCATCAAGTACCATTTTCTACGAGAACAAGTGCTTGAACAAAGGCTAAATTGGAGTATGTTCCCTCCAATGAATAGGTTGTTGATATATTCACTAAACCACTTCTCAGAGAAACATTTGAATATCTCAGACAAACTTTGGGAGTAGTTGTTGCATCATCCTAATGTTAAACCCAGTTTTTTAGAGGAAGGTTATTATACGTCGGTTTCATGAAGTATAGTCGCATATACATGCAGGTTTCTGTGGCTAAAGAAGTGTATGTTTTTCTGATAGGAAAAACAGTGGGTCAAACTCTGATATGGGTGCTCTGTCTAATGTTGATGATTATAATCTAACAATATGCTTTGTTCATTAATTTTTATTTGACTAACAAAGATGCCTTGATGAATGACTTGTTAGCAATGCACATGTAACACAGGTTCAGGTGGAGCATTAGCCTTCACCTGTATTCTGCATTGTTGGCATTATGGTTGTTGAGTCCAACTATGGCTTCAGATATTTATACCATTTGATGCTTAAGTCATGTAAAAGTCTAAGGTTTGATATGACTTATCATACATTTGAATGAGTCCTATTGGACAAATGATGTAATTTGTATCCCCACTTTGCATGGGATAGATGATGTAATATTTATTGTATTTCTGTCATGTATAAACAATTGGTATATCCCCACTTGGTTGGGTGGATGAGTCAAATTTGGTATATCCCCATTTGATTGGGAGATTGATATATGTATGAGTCATTGGTGATAGGAAGGTCAAACTCACATAGTTGAGTTATAGAGTCATGTTATTATTTTGAATCATATCTCTGTAGACTTGGCATGTACTCAGGGGGAGCATAAATAACATAATGTATATCGAAGGAGGAAAAGTTACTTGGTCTGCCCTTTTCCCTTGATGTCAAAGGGGGAGAGAATTTTGGTGGTGTTTCTTGCTATCTCTAACAGTTTCTACAACTTGCATTAATCAACACCATCATGGTTGCCATCAAGTCCAAATGGGGAGATTGTTGGCATTATGATACAAGTGTTATCCTTGATGGAAACTCACTCATAGGTCAATTCAGTTTTGGTGAAGGGCATCTCACAATACAACATGTATATTCAAAGGTTATAGGGCAATGGTATAGAAGAACAAGAAGATGGAACTAAGGTCTACTAATTAGAATAAAGAAGGCAAAGGAAAAGGTTGACGAAAATAAATTTAAAAAGTATATGTAGGTCCACCTAGTCAAAACAGTGCATACACGCTGGTCCATAGAACAAAAAAAGTGTATACATATACACACAGTCCCACAGGAAGAAAAGTGTGTACATGTTGGAAAAACAAGGTTTTGGTCCGAGGTATTTGGTCTGTGGTATTGACCCTAGGTATTCGGTCTGAGGTATTTGGTTTTTGGTATTGACCCTAGGTATTCGGTTCAAGGTATTTGGTTTGTGGTATTCACCCTAGGTATTTGGTCCGAGGTATTTGGTCTGAGGTATTGACCATAGGTATTTGGTCCAAGGTATTGGTCCTAAGTGGTTTTGGTCCAAGGTATTGATAAAGGATCTAAGTATATAAGGAGGAGAAGATCAAAGGGCTAAATAGACAAGGAATGAATATCTTGAAGTGTTATGTGCAAGTGTATGGTTTTCTAAGGAATACTTCTATCTGAAGTATATTTTATGTTGCAAGATCTATGCTTGTGATTTGATCTGAAATACTTTGTGCACCCTGAATTCAATGTTGGATGAGGATCAAGAGACTTGAAATGACTTATTATTGGATGATATGATATTGGTTGGGCTAGACCTGACTGTGTACACGTGTTTTATTCGTTAAATATCGTGATATGGGTGTCTGAAGTTTAGAAGTGCAGCAAAGTTATGAGATAATATTTGCAGATTTGTACGTTGGTTCATCTCTTCAAAAGTGCATGTACACGTAGGTTATACCCTTTGAAATAGTGTAAACCAAAGAAAAGCTTCTTTTTGGGATCTGACTGAACTATTTGATCAAATTCTATTGTTTTACTGTTGTCTATCAATGAAGTCTTCTTAGATCTTAACGTAAAATGGAATGCATAAGGAGGCTGGTATTTGATTGATTGATTGTATAAGTGAGAAGAAGTGATCTCTATTGTTTCTTGTGTAAAGCTCTATAATTTGAAAGAAGATGTTCAGTATATTTCTGGTTGGTACAGACTTGATTCAAAAGTTTATTTTTACAATAGTTTTGGAGGTATACGCGGGTTTGATTAACAGAAGTAGTGTAAACACGTAGTTTAGGTTCAGCCAAGTAGCATATATATTCTGATGCATGGTTTTTGAGGTTACAGCTAGTTCTAAATGATGATGTAGGTTTCTAGGTTCAGCATAGTGTTCTGGTGTCAGTGATCTGATTGTTCAGATTAACTGAATTTTGGTTGATGCAGTTTAAGTTTAAATTTTTTGATGGGTCCAATCTCAAAATTGGATGAAACTTGGCCTTCAAATTGTGGTGTTGTGATCTAGGAGTATCCAGTCTGAAAATTAATGAAACATGGTCCATGGAGGAAGAAAGAAGGTCATAGCCTTTCATAAGTCGGCACCAACGTACTAGTAAATGAATTTACTAGTACAAGAACTAGGGGGTTACAACTCCCTTCTAGTAGAAGTTGGAAAATGAGAGAAGGTTGTAGCCTTCTATAGGTGGGTGCTTGCGTACTGGTACAAGATTGTAAACATAATTTCTTATTATTAAAAGAAGATAGAGATGACAGCAACAGGTGATTTCACCCACATTTGGTTTCCACCTTAAATCTTGGTGTTCATGTGTGTTGCTTATGTGTGATGCTTTATTCTATTTTTACTGCACTGTCTAATAAGTTACTGATGTACTGGTTTAAGATCAACACATGATAAATTGTCTAAATCACAAGTTCTCTGGATATACATTGGTTTCTTTAATCACAGTTGTGTGTACACACTAGTTCACTTCATTGAAGTAGCGTATATAAATCTGTTTGGGAAATAAAATTATTGATTTGATAACACTGATTCACCCCCCTCTCAATATTATTTACAACAAAACACTATTCCAAGAGAGAAGAAAACATAAATGAAGGACATATACAGGAAAGAAAACAATGCTTGAAACTATACCCAATGCTAGAATCAAAATTGGCTTTTTGTTCTTTGGTCTTAGAGAGATTTATTCATTACAATGTCCCATAATTTTGAGACTTTGAACCCCTAAAACTATTGATTTTTTATTTTCATCCTTCCCTTGACGCTAACTTCCAAGAGTCAGTGATAAAACCAATTTATTTTACAATACAAAATTGCCTTTTTTGTAAAATTGTTTTACAGTGACAGCCTATAATGACTCATTGTTTACATCATAGCTTCTACAACGACACACACACACACACACACACACAACACACAACAACACACACACACACACACACAACACACACACACACACAACACACACAAAAACACACACACACACACACACACACACACAACATATATATATATATATATATATATATAGAATTCCACTTTTAATACATAAAATCCCTCCCACTTTCATATTTTTTTTACAATATGCAGCATAATTTTATTATTGCTAATTGACTTTAAAAACACATATGGAATATTGTTTAATACAAAATGTGGGTCGATTGGGCCCAACTTTTATTATGCACATATCAAAATTCAGGGGTGGTTTGGTGGAAATCATAAACCACCTATGGGGGTTCTAATAGTGGTTTATGGAAATGAGGAGGGATACCATTACCATACATTGTGGCAATCAATTAGAGATGGATGGTTTGGCCAAACCACTTCTCAAGGGTCTTCCTATTCTTATCTCTTGAGCACTTTAACATCTCATAAAATCCTTACTCAGGAACAGGAGTGTTATAGGTAATCTATTTTAGATGAAAGTAACCTCTAGATCAAGATGAGGCATAAAATAAAAATCATTGAATTTTCCACGCTTATAATGCACATGATATCTACTGGGTGTGGAGCCTGACTATCTTCCTGATTCTTTAGAGGTTTTTGTTTCAACTGTCTTGGATCCCCTTTCCTAACGGGCCAACAACACCACCCATTTAATCGTCATTAGGGGGTCCAAGGGGGTCCAGGGGGGCTAACAACGACTTTTATGATCCCCCCACTTGGAAGGGGTTCAGGGTTAATGCTCCCGAAGCTAAATGTAGATGAAAATTATCCTTGTAAAATATTGTAATTTCATATTCAATCTAGGTCGTTTATTAGGCAAATGATCTGACAGTGGAAATTTGGTTAATTTAGGGTTTTTTTCCGTTTAAGGCAACCCTCAGACTATAGGAGGGATGTTAGTTCCCTAGAATACTAGTGTATTCCCTCATTGTTATTGTTAGTGTATCTCTGTTATTGTTATTTTTGTGTCGATGTAGTCCCCATATTTTTATTATTTTTCCCCATAGAATCCCACTATTATTATTGTTTTCCCCTTCCATTATTATTGTTATGTTGCCTCTAATTATATTGTGACCCCTTAGAATCCTATATATAGAAAGGAGGTTTTGTCATTTGAATCATCCAAGAATTGTTCATTTATGTAATGTAAAGGAGGCTTCCCCCTCGAAGAGGATAATTTTTAAGTCGCTGATCTATCTATTTGTGAGCTAGCTACATAACATTAGTATCAAAGGTTTGGATTCTAGGGTTTCACTACTTCAAATAGGTCACCGTGGAGCTTTTGCTATAAATTGTTTCCTACGAAGCTTGTGAAGCTAAAATTAAAACCACATGGAGACGAAATATTGATGAACTTTGTCTACGAATTTCAGATCTTGTCTCGCTATATTTTCAGAGATATGATTTGATAATGTCAGGGTTTTTGCAGGCTCCATAATTCTGTTTCAAATAGCTGACCTAGGGAAAATCATCATAACTTTTGTTTCAGGCATCAAATCTTAATTCTGTAAGAAGTAGCTAAAATCAAATGAAATTTAGTTTGTCTTGTAGCAATTTCAGGGCTGAAGGTTGAAAAAATGACACATGGAATCATATACAACTTCGCTCTACTAAACGAGTCCATAATTAGGCAATCATGGTGGATTTGACATAGCTCTTCCTTAGAGAATCCAATCTTGATAAGACTTGTGAGGTTGGACATAAGACTCAAAGGTTTACCATAGAGATAAATTTCAAACATTACAGATCTGAAATTACATAGACACAACAGATTCAATGTCGAACTCCTACAAAGCAAGAAAAACATGTGTATTTTGTTAAAATGTGCATAAGTTTTGTTTGAAAAAATAGTTTGAAGTGATTCAAAGGGAATAGTGAAGAATAAATATCATTAATTCATTATCCCAAGAAATAAAATGAAAAACTAGTAAGAAACCCAAAAGAGCTTCTATGATGCATGAAGAAGAGGAAGAAATGAAACATGATATATCAAAATTACGAGACCAAGTGCAACAAATTTCGCTCTCACAAAATGTAACATAAGCTAAGATGGATGGTTTGAAGAATGACATGGAAGTTATAAAAAGGGAAGTGGGAGTTTTGAATGATGGTTTAAAAGTAGACATGCAAGCAACAATAAATGTCAAGATAGAGGCGTTGAAGGAAGTTTTGGCAAAGTTTCTAGAAGAAACGTGTCCCAGTGGTGACAAAGGAATCGATGAAAATCATGATGAAGACAAAAGGAATATCAATTATGCTTTTATAGACTCCAATGTGAGGTTTAAGAATTGCCACATGACAAAGATAGATATAAGGAAGTTTTATGGCAATAATATGGTAACTTGGATACTACAGATGGAGAAATATTTGATCTAATGATGTGGAACCCTCACAAAAGGTATGAATTGCATATTTATATTTAGAACCCAATTAGTTTGTATGATATAGATGGCCTTGTTATCGTAAACCACTTGTCGCCTAGTCAATTTTTATGGAGGAAATGATAGCACATTATGAAGATACAAAGAGAAACACCTTCTTTAGCCAATTGATAAATATCAAACAAAAGGGTTCAATGACGGAGCACATTAAAGACCTCCAAAAATTGAACATTAGGGTAACCAATATTTTAGAGGAGCATAAGATTTATGTATTCATAGGGAATTTAAAAGATAACATCCAACATGAGGTTTACCTTTGGGAACCTGATTCATTGGAGAAGGCATTCAGGGTGGCAAGAAAAGTTGAAATCCAAATTATGGCAATAACAAAATATACCACTCACAACGATAAAGATGGAAGTGTTGTCGCTCCTAGTCTTCCACAATCTACAAGCTTCACACCACAAAATTGGAGGAAAAAAGAGCGAAAGCTCTTTGTTATAGTTGTGAGAGAAATACAATAAAGGTCTTAAGTGTGCCGAGAAGAAATTATTTAACATATATTGTGAAGAGGATGATGTAAAGGAATGAGAAACATAAAAAGAGGAGGATATACACTAGGAACCAACCCCAGAGAAAGAAGAAATGAATATGACCATATCTTGTAATACATTGGCAATAATTAACACTATTCAAACTCTCAAGATAGAAGGATATATCAAGATGAAAAAGCTAATATTGATGATTCATTCGGGTAGTACCCATAATTTTATTGATTGTAAGAGATCTAAAGAATTGAATTGCTTCCTATATCTAGCACCAGAGTGTCAAGTGATGGTTTCAAATGGAGGAACTATAATTGGCTCTAGAAAGTGCCATAATATCAAGCTAACAATGGGGAATATGTCTTGAATAGTCCAGTTCTTTCCATTCCAATGGGTGGTGATGATGTTGTACTAGGAGTCCAATGGTTACAATCTTCGGGGATGATAGCTTTCAATTTTCAAGAATTTTTCAAGAAACCTTTTTGGGAAGGAAATGAAGTTGAATTAAGGTGTATTAGAGGGAAACCAAGAAAGATAATCAGCTCTAATTCCATTACAAATATTCTAAAGAAATAAAAATGGGGTGTAATTGTACAATTATTCTCACTAGGGGTCGAAACATCGAAATCATCTATTTCTCTATATCTCCAAAAAGTCTTGGACAATCATTCCAAGGTGTTTGAGACTCCCAAAGGCCTCCCACCTATTCGTGATCATAATTATGTGATTCACTTCATTCTAGGAAGTGTTCCTCCAAACATTAGACCCTACAGATATCCTTATGCCCAAAAGAGTGAAATTGAACATATGGTTGCAAAAATGCTAGAGGCTGGTAGAATTCAACCTAGTCATATTTCTTTCTCCACTCTAGTAGTATTGGTGTAGAAGAAGGCTGGATCATGGTGAATGTGTCTAGATTATAGGGAGCTCAACAATCTCACTACATGCACATGCCTCTCTTTAATTGTCACACTCTCCCACCCTACCTGCTCTTGAGATCCACGTAGATTTGGCTTGTAGGCCTGTTGGTTGTCACGTGGACTCTTTACCTTGAGCTCCACCCTCACGTTCTATTGATCCTTCGAATTGTACAGTTGTACAGTGTTGTGTTCTCCCATTCCGGACTCCTCACCTATTGTGTAAGAGGATCAAGTTATCGACGAAGTTGTTGTTATGCATCCAACCTACACCATCATTCATGATTAGTGTGTGTGGGAATCTAAAGAAGAGCTCGTGGTGATGGATGACTCCCTTCTAGCCACACCTCATCCACTTCATCCTAACATTCCTTGTGATTCTGCCACTGTTGATTTCTCCTATGAAAACTCATTTCCAGATGCTTCTACTTCTAATCATTCAGAGGACACCTTGGATGTTATCCTCTCATTATAGTGCAGAGATGACACATCTTCCTCAAAAAATATGTTAAATCTGTCATTTATCTTTCTTGAAAACATAGAGGATGAACATATTTGCTTCTCATCTACCACATTGCCTGATTCATGAAATCATGAGGATGCTGACAAACATCCTGAATTTTCTGATCTTGGTTGTCGTGATCTATTTACTTCCTCATCTGATTATGATGTTGATTCAACCATTGTTAATATATCCAAGACAGTGGACTACAATGATATATCTATCCATGAGGTCGAAACCATGCATGTTGTCGAGGAACTTTAGCCTAAGCTGATGGTTATGTCAAGCCCTCACTGGCCAGAGGATGGTGTCACTTCCAGTCAGGAAATTGTTGAAACACTCAAGTATCCTCATAACTCTCTCCTTTGCACTAAAGATCAACCAAACACCCAGCTTTTGTATTCCTCCATTCGAACTACACAATCCCATCGCTCATGCATTGGAGGAATCCTACAAAGAAAGCACACATGCACAACACAAGTGGCCTACCTTTCTCACATTTTCTTGCATCTCACAGTCAATAGAATGCATACACTCAACATCTACACGTAGTGTAGCACAACATGGCACCACCACAGAAGGCATGTCATGCACTAACACTCAACTTTGTTCTATGGTCACTTTTAATCTTAGAGTGTGTTTGTCTTCACTGTTACATCTCTCGTGTTTGTTGGTTCGCACAACTGTCTTGTTCCTAAACCTTGCCTTCACCAACATGGTTCAACCAATGCGTCGGTGGCTGCATTAGAAGTATCACTTCATGGGAGATGGCCCATGCACTGTTAGCTTAGGAGTAGGATCAGTGTTTGCTTTTGAGTTGTTTGCTTTCATGCTTGTTTTCCTACTTGATTTTATTTCGCTTTTTCTTCTACTCTTTCTTTGCTTTGTTGCTTCTTAATTCACTTGTTTTGTTTCGTAGGATAGTTTCACATGAAACCATGTATGACTCTTGAAACAAGCTAGGTAAAATACAAGAGGCATTGTGCTGCTATCACTACTTGGTTATCTTTCATCTTGCCTCTATATGAAGAACTTGTTACTTTCATTCCATGATACATCGATAGAAAATATGTACTGCTCGAAGTGAACCTTGGTGAAAACACATCACCTGCATGCTAACTAGTGTCACCTGCTCTAGTTGGTTGTTTTTGGGTTAACCATTGTCAACTCAGTCAAGTAGAGTAAGTTGAGGAAGAAAACCTAAATAGGCATGTCATAGATATATACACTACTTCTCTGCCGTAACAACCTCTTCTGCTCTCAATAAGTCAGCATCCCTCTGCTTCCTCTGAAATGAATAAGTGCTAAGCGTAGTTGAAAAAATGAGAAAAGTGAGAAAAGTTCGACAAAAATGAAAAATGAATAAGCTGAAAGAAGGGAAAGGCTTGCTGCATAGGGAGGTGATGCAAGTAATTGCATTGGGGTCCTAACTAGGCTTGGTGGCAGTGGACCCATGCTTAAGTTCCTATGTGACTCCGTCGGGGTACTACCTAGGTCTGCTGGCAGGGGAGCAACACCAGAGATGAAACCAAGGCTCTCACAACTATACTGCTTGTGCACCAATATACCCCTCAACCCCAATCAAAACAACTGTGTTGCCTTAGCTTAGAATGTGTGTCAATCAACTAAGAGCTTGGCAGATGCTACATCTTACAATCAGGCTAGTGTGAAACCAAGATGAGCTGAGAGCTGAACAATACTTACGGAGGTGTTAGACTTTATTTTCAAGAAGAGGGTCCATTCAGAAAGATGGGGTTCTACCAGTGTGTCGCCAAGTGTTGTAGCAGCTACAACCACCCTCCAAAATTTTTCCCTAGTTTTGTTTTGGAGCCTCCCTTCCAATCTTCATAGTAGCTTGCCTTGCTTCATCAAGATCACAAGCTTCAATGTTTTGCTTGCACAAATCCAACCTGTCAATCACAGCTTGATCCATTCCCCTCACAAGTTATTCGCCCGGACTTTGTCCTACTATAGGCTAAGAAATTTCCCCAAGAAAATTGCACATTTATAGTGAGAAACCAACCTTCCCTCCATGAATTATGTAATCTTGTCTGGTAGCCTGTCGGGCTCTAAGATTGCACAATTCTACCAGTCAACACTCCCAACATGAATTTTGCAATTTTCCCTAGCAGAGCTTCCCAACCAAAAATTTTCACAAATTTGGGTAGCAGTCAGCTGCTTTACCCATAAATTGTGCAAATCTCCTGGGCAATCAGTCGAACTCCCAGCCAGAAACACACATTTCCTTCAAGCAGTTGAGCAGTCTCTTGCATGTGAAGCTGAGTTGACTGGTTCCCTCTAGGACTGAGAAAAATAGACTTGCATGCATGGGCCACTTCTCCCAAGGCAATATGCAAGGCATCCCATGTTTCAGGGATCTATGTTTAGAAATTAGAGGTTACATGTAAGGCATCCCATGTTTCAGGGATCTATGTTTAGCAATTAGAGGTTACATGCAAGGATCATTTCAGAAACCTCCCACCAAGTGTCGCTTTCCCTAGATTTGTGGTATGCGTGTCACAACCTCGATGTTATCAAAACTCATCAACCGTATGATGCATAACTCATTCCTCACATCAACCTAGCAGCTTTGACATCCCACACCACATCGAGGAGTAGTCGGCACAATCAGCTCAGTTGTTTTGGGGTGAGCCTACTTCCCATGCCTTGTGTTGTATTTCTATTGCTTTTTGTGTTTTCACTTGTGTGAGTATTGTTTGCTTGATTTCTTTGAACACTTGTTGTTGTTTACATGTATACTAGCTTGTCTTAGCACTATTTCAGTTTTTGTTTCTATCTCATTGTTGTCCCATGCATGAAACTATATTTCATGAATAGTTTCCAATTCAGCGACATGCCTCACCCACATGCATGTTGCTCCTTTATCTGAATCTGTCATTCACCATGTGCATGCATGATCATTCAATTATGATTACACTCAATATCATCAAGCATTCGCATTCACATTCACTTTCATTTTCCCGTCAGCGAGTTTGTGCAGCCTTGGACCGGACTATAGGTTTTAACCCCATATAGAAATTACCTGCATACGAATTTTAAATCACAAGAAAAATAAAAATGTGAGAGCATAACACATAAAACACATATACACAAAGATTTCCCACTGGATCCCAAAACCGGGACTACCAGCTTGATTTTTTAGTATGTTCCTTTCAATGTTACAATACATATTTATACATGCCGAAGCATCCAATACCATGGACCAGAAAACCAACGCGTCCAAAACCATGGACCGAAAACCATCGCGTCCAAAAAACATGTGCAAAAATCATGCACAAAAAGATAGGTGGGTCCACCCAACCTAACATAGGGTCCAAAACCAAAATTTTCTGAGGCGCTGCCCCGGACCCCATAAAGTGGAGTTACGGGTACCCCTCAAAGCCCCAGTTAACTATGTGGAAAGAATATAACACAACCCAACAATCTCCCATTTGTTGTTTTCTTTCCACAGGGGGCCACAGGAAAGCTTAGTCATTTTTCCAGCCCTGAAACACCCATTGTTTCTCCACACCAAGAGAACTTCTCAGAGCTAACAGATTTTGTCAATGCATCTACAGTATCCTTCAAAGTGTCCACCTTTACCAGCAACACCTTTTTGTCTTCTATCATATCCCTCACAAAGTGATATTGAACATCAATGTGCTTTGACTTTGATGATAAGCAAGGTTCTTTGCCAAGAAAATTGCACTTTGGATGTCACAGTATATCCTTATAGCTCCCTGTACTAACCCCCTACTTGAACACAATCTCTGCAACCAAACTGCTTCCTTGCTTGCATGAGTGGCTGCCATGTATTCTGCCTCTGTAGTTGATAGTGCCACTACAGATGTTTTCTTACTCATCCAACTAACTGCACCTCCAAATAGGTTAAACACATACCCACTTGTAGATCTTCTCTGATCCAGATCTCCAGCCCAGTCTGCATCAACAAAGCCACGGATATCCAACACTCTGTCCAATCTTGGTCTTCCTTAGTAGCACAAACCATAATCACTAGTGCCACGCAAATACCTGAAAACCCGCTTCACTGCTGTCCAGTGCTCCTTCCCTGGGTTTGACATAAACCTGCTCAATACTCCCACTGCATGTGCAATGTCTGGTCTAGTACAGACCATGGCATACATCAAGCTACCGACTGCACTTGCATATGGAACATGGGACATGTCCTCTTCCTCTTCTTGTGTCTTGGGACACTGTTCAGCAGATAATCTCACACCTACAGAATAGGAACCTTCACCAGTTTACTATCCTGCATATGAAACCTCTGCAATATTTGTCTCAACATCTTCTTCTAGTTAAACCAGAGCTCCTCTTTACTCGAATCTCTTTTAATTTTCATGCCAAAAAATATAGTTTTGCAGCACCGAGATCTTTCATGTCGAATTTGGAGGACAATTGGGTCTTCAAATCCTGGATAATTTTCTTTGTCATTTCCAACCAACAACATATCATCCACATACAAGACCAGATAAATAACACGGTCACCAATTAATTTAAAATACACACAATGATTTTCTTTGCTTCTAGTGAATCCAAGTCCTGTATAAATGTATCAAACTTCTGATACCACATCCTTGGTGACTGTTTTAACCCATACAAAGACTTCTTTAACTTGCATACTAGTTCTTTCTTACCCTTCACTGCAAAGCCTTCAGGTTGCTTCATGTAGATTTCGTCTTCCAAATCCCCGTGAAGAAATGTTGTCTTCACATCCATCTGTTCTACCTCAAAATCAAAAGCAGCAGCAACAGATAAAAGTAATCTAATAGAAGTTACCTTGGCAACAGGAGAAAAAATATCACCAAAATCAATTCCCCGCACCTAGGAATAACCTTTTGATACCAACCGAGCTTTGTATTTCTCCACCTTCCCTTCTGCATTTGTCTTCTTCTTGAACACCCATTTGCTGCCAATGGGTTTCCTTCCACCTGGCAACTCCACCAAATCCCAAGCCTCATTTTTGTGCAAGATGCCATTTCATCAACCATGGCCTCTTTCTAGAGTTTTCCATCCTCTAAATCACTGCTTTCCTTCACAGTTCTGGGATCATCATA
>APFE030839421.1:0-65573 GCA_000404065.3 Pinus taeda
TTAATGTAAAATTAGAAAGGAAGAGTGACTTTGGAAATAAATGACTAAGTGGGTCTTTATTAAAGTGGGGTGAGTTAAAAAATAAAAAGTGAGATTTAAATGAGCATTTAATCTCAGCCCTAGATCTCAATCTATTTCAGCTATTAGATTTAGAGGTAACCGAAAAGTCACTTAGGATTAGATTAAAGGAGGAAAAGAAGGCAAACGGTCATTCATTCTTTCATGAGCAGATTGAGAGAAGTAGAGCAAGAGAGCAAGGGAGATTTCTGGACAAGGAGGAGAAGGAGACAACAACTTGACACACATTCCAAGGCAGCAGTTGAGCAGATTTGTACAACTGATTCAGCACACAGTGAAAGGTTAATTTTGGCACGATTTTCTAGAAATCCGTACAGCTGGTTTGCACAGAAATCGATGAGTGGTTTGCACAGAAATCGAGATGTTTGTCGTTTTTTTCTGCACGCAAATCGGGCACGTAAATCGAGGAGGCCATACAACATTTACTGCTGTCCTCTTTGCTGTAATTTCCAGTTTGCTGTGAGGCATGGGAAAAGAGAAGTTGTAAATTTGCTTACTGATTTTTTTGTTGAATGTATGGATATGGGGGAATATTAATATTTAACATATATTAAAATATGTTAAATTTATATTCATTAATCTAAATTAAATAGATCTATGGATAATATTATTAAATGTAAGGACTAAAATAAATTTAATTATCGTTATATTAAGTAGATTGGATCTCTTCATATTAGTCATGAAAATGGAATATCTATAATGATATACAACCTATATTAAAGGTAGTATTCGATATGATAAAGGAATTATTCTTACCTTCAATTTTCAATATGTATTAATCCAATGGAACCAAATTTACTATTACTCAGGACATTAGTACTTGTAAGGATTTATTGTATTAAGGTAAGGGTAACAAATTAATATAAATGTAATAGTAAAGACACGTATTTAGAGCTTAAATATGCTCTTTAAATATCTTATACTATATAATCTAACTATTTAGGAAAGGAAGGACAATTGGAAAACAAGGAAGATTTCCAAGAAGGCGCCAAGAATTATGGCTAAAGAAAGAAGGTTAAAGGATATCAAGGAGACAAAACTCTAGAACAAGCTATAAAAAGAGGGAGGGGAGGAAGGGGCGGAAATGACTATGAGGCGAGAGTCTCGACCTAGCAACTACTGATCTTCCAACTGTCCTCTCTATTGAGATTGCTTGGTCTCCTTTCAATCTCAATGGCTTCCCTAAATTTTTGGACATACATATTAGCATGTGGGAAAAATCCTAGCATGATCTCTACCTCACTCATTATGGTCATCACCCAGTTCCTGAGCACATGTTGCTCCATTACATCATGAAAGGAACCCTTACATGTCCCAACCCCGATGAGTGATGAACTAATTCATTAAAATGGGGTAATGCAACTACTATATCTTTCAAATCAAGCTCTAACTCTTGAGCTATGAGTGGTAATACAACAAAAAATCAATTAAAATTAAAATGCGCACAAGAGAGGTGGAGAAAATGGTCGAGTTGGTAACTCATGAATACAAAATCACTCCCTCCTCACATATATATACTCGTGATGTGGATCACCTATCAATTGATCCCTTTGGCTATGAAGCCTTATCCCCTCCGTCATCGTCATTACGATTTACTAACACCTATTAATGAAGGGTGGACTAAGGAAATATTACTTCCCCTTAGGGACTAGAAACACCCAATAGGGTTTCCCTTTAGTCACTCCTACTTTGGGAGAAAACAACATTGTGAGTTGAAAGCCTGTATTTTGGAAGGGGGTATTTATTTGAAGCATTAAATAACTCATGACACTCAAGCTCCGTTCACTTAGATGCAATAATTATCATTTTCTATGATGATTGATTTCATTCACTAAACCCTTTGTTGAGATTGTCAAGCGGTTCATCTCATGTCTTAAAAACCTTACCCAAAGGTCCATTGGCCATTAGAGAAGCATATTGGCATAAATAAGTGAATATTTGATAATCTTGGGCCTCCGAGCAACACCAACATGTCACACATCTACAAGAGAATCCCTTGCACCTAGGATGTTGTGCCACTTTGCATTAGATTTGATGATTTTTTAGGATGATACACTTGGTCCTAGCATGCCCCAGGCTAGCCTTAGAACCTTATGAGGGATGCAGTTCATTTAGGATCCAAATGAGGATGGCCTCACCTCTAGAAACTTGGGAGGGATAGTACCACCTGGAAAGCCATCAACATTGGAGTAGAGACGAATACTTTTCATAGTTAGAAACCCATACAAGCCACTTTGTGGTGCCCTAGCTAGATTTTGGGACTACGTTTCCTTTCATTGAGTTAGGGTATGTACCCACAACTCACTTTTCATAATATTTCTTCTTTTATTCTTGACAGAATATTAGTAGGCACTTAGTGTTGGTGGAAATATGCCACCGAATCATTTGGATATTGAGGACTAGCTAGGTAAACAAGAGCAAGAAATATGTATTTCCTTCCATAATTTTCTGATTGAACTTGCCTTGAATCTTTCCATTGATTCTTCTCTAGTTATGCTTCATTTGATTGCAAGTTTCTTATCATGTGAACGAAAAGAAAATCAGCTATATTGAATGAGGAAATTGATTACAAATAAGGAAAACATCAGCCTCTTTGCTAGAATTTTGATTTTAGTCCCCTCTGTATTCATCAATTCAATTTCATGGTAGGCTATATGTCTCTATTTCTCATGGGGCAGAAGCTTAGAAAACTAAATTGTGTAGATTTGTAAATTTGTATGGCTATGAAATTTGCTCAGAGATGAAATATAATTTTGTTGGACTAACCTCTCTTCTACTTCCAAAATTCCATAACAATCCTTAGTTATACGTGTTGTAAATTCCTTCTCGTTGTAATAATCCCATAGGAAGCCTAAGGTTCTCTAGTTCTCATTCCTCGCAATTTTTATCTTTACAGTTTCCAAGAGATAGTTGCTTTGAATGTTGGTAATATTTTTGGTTTTGAGGATAATAGCCCCTATCCAAGTGGGAAGCTATCATTTGTAGAACATTGAATAGAACACGCAAGTGTTGAGGATAATAGCCCCTATCCAAGTGGGAAGCTATCATTTGTAAAACATTGAATAGAACACGCCAAGATAAATCCAGTGTAAATGATATAGTGCTCCTCCTTCACCATCGAAGGTGAAGGCAGGTGATTCTCGTAACACCGATGAAATACTATCTCCTAAAAAAGAGATGTGGACAACAATGAAGATGTTAGTTTGTTATCTGAAAGCATTGGGAAAGATACCATTAGAGATTGGCTAACTCGCGTTTCTAATTTTTTCTATCTTTACATTATGTTGTTATCACAGTGCTGGGAACTGCATTTACTCTTAATGTGCTGTTGCATATAGCTACTTGGGCTGGTGTTCTCCTCACCGGACTCAGAACACTCGTTCATATTGGAGTGCAGAGATTCGGGGTGCTCTATCCGATCCTTTCAACGATATCATATTCATGTTTTTCATTACAAGTTGATAGCAAATCTCATAGGAAGTGTTATAATTTGGGACATTTTAGATGAGAAGTTTGTAAGCCATCGTTGCTATTCGTGTACTTACAATGTTTGGCAGTTTCATTGGAGAGCTGTTGTTAATTTAAGTGGACATGGAGCGGTTGTTATAGCCATATCTCTCATTGGAGTCTTGCTTACTCTATAAGCTCCTATCCTTTTGCGTTCTACTTAAGTTCAAGAAAAATATCTGGTAATCCACAGTTGTTTTCATTAGAAAATTAAGCAAAATATTTCCAGAGATCATAACTGATCGTGACAGCCACTATGTCCAGGTACAATCTATTGGAGTTGTCTATAATGTGAATTTTTGGAGATTCTCGTGACGGAATCCCGCGAAGAAATTGAGGTTAAATCTTGATTTGTTGCAGTTAAAATGGTTTTTTAACTGCATATTTGGATTCAGCACCCTAAAAACCCTGGGACACTTTGATTGTGCAGAAACTAGCTATCAAACTTGGGATTCGAATAAATTGCTGCCAGATTTTGACCGGAAAAACACACCAAAAAAGCTTCCAAAAAGTCTCACTATAAACAACTGCCAATCTATTTATTCATTCTTCCCTGAGTTCCCTGGCTTTCTCTTGGAATGTACCAGCTTATTTATTCATTCTTCCCTGAGTTCCCTGGCTTTCTCTTGGAATGTACCAGGTACCGTTGAAGGAATTAATGTAATTACTTTTCAATAGTTTAGAGAGGTACGAAACCATAGATATCTTAATGACACATTAATTAAATCAAACGTTTCTGAACTTGGCTATAATCTGTTCAGTCTGCAGGTATTTCCTTGTAGAAATTGGGGTTGCTCTATTTGTAGCACTCTTGATCAACGTCGCTGTTACTTCTGTGAGTGGGGCAGTCTGTTTCTCCGCAAACTTATCTCCAGAGGATTCCGACAACTGGGGAACTTGGATCTGAATAGAGCGTCTTTTCTATTAAATGTAATTTGATCGTTCAATCGCCAAAAAAATATTTCGTCCACTTTTCATTCTCCTCCTTATTCTCTAGTATTTCAAACACTTTGATAATTTTGCAGTCCAAATGACTCACCCTCATCAAGGCTTTCATTCATTGCTGCGTGACTTAAAAAAAGACCCTAGAAGAAGTTTTGTTAGTATACACATATTCATATATTTAGCATTGAAATTATTCACAGTGTTGATAAGTTGGGTTCCATGGAAACAGTTAAACTGGAAACCTTTTCTGTTTTTTATCAGCATGTTCCAGGGAAAACGAGCTCAATGGTTTATGTCGTTGCACTACTAGCAGCTGGGCAGAGCTCGTCGACCTTCAACATCTGCTGCACAGTATAACATGCAGGTGTATAATTATTGCATTGGAACCATGCATCTTTTTTTTTCCTTTTCGCTAGTTGAAGGAAAATTAATATTTATGGTTGCACCTAGGATTTCCATAATATTCCTATAATAGAATGACATTGAATTTTGGTGTGTCTTTCTCTCGTTACGGATTTCTTAATATGAAAATGAAGGCATGGCTGCGTAATTTTATCACAAGAGCCATATCCATTACCCCAAGTTTGATAGTTTCGGCCATCTATGGCTCTTCTGGTACTCAGAAGCTTAGTATTATTTCATCGGTACAGCTTATTATTATTTCATAGGTACGCTTTTAAAGTATACACATTCAATAATAATATTTCTGGTAATTAATGTGGGCATCTATTCTGTTAGTTTCCTAATTCTTTGTAAGTTTATTTTTACGCCGAGACTAGCACGTTCCAGTGAACTTCCAAATCCATATCATTATTGTGAGTGGACAATTAATTTTATGTTCAGTGAACTTCTAAATGCATGTTAATGAGTGGACAATTAATTTTATGTTTTTAGGGTGGCGGTTAGTTTCATGCTTTATTAGAGTGGCGGTTAGTTTCATGTTTCATTTTAATGATGTGAGTGTGACAATTACTTTAACATTTTTTCAAATATTTTTAAGAGAATGGAACCTGAGAATTGAAACTGGGCAAATCTCTGATACTATGTTAAGATTTTCTATTACAAGAAAAACTAGACTACTTCCAAACCATCCCTATTACTTTGAGTGGGCAATTAATATTATAAATTTGAAAAAAGCACAATTTAGACAATGATTACACTTCATATATATATATATATATATATATATCCCCTCTCTTAATACTTCATGTAACAAATATGAATAGATAAGTGAAGAATATTGCGGAAGGCAGTGGATTCAACATATGGTGGTAGTTCCTTAGGATAGTTCAGTGTTCAGATTTACATGTCATGCTTCGGGATGTCAAAAAGTGTCAATTCTGAAAATTACATCAATGATGGTTGGAAGCAGTCATGTCTTAAATGGATCAAGTTGGAAGGTCAAAGGAACAGTGAAATTTCATAGTGGATGTGAGAGTTAATGGTGATCTTTCACATCCACTATGAAATCTCACTATTTACGCTCTTTTCTTCACCACACCTTTGACCTTCCAACTTGATCCATTTAAGACATGATTGCTTTCGACCATTTTTCAGAATTGACACTTTTTGACATCCCGAAGCATAACAAGTAAATGTCAATACTGAACCATACTATGCAACTACCACCATATGTTGAATCCACAGTCTTCTGCAATATTCTTTAGTTATCTATACTGAACCATCTTATGGAACTACCACTATAAATTGAATCCATGGTCTTTCACAAAATTCTTCAATTATCTAGGATAACATTAACCTCTTACAAAAAAAAATTGTACTAATATTGTCTTAGCACTATAGGTCACACTAGATTGACCTTATTAAAAATAACTTGTAACTAATGCTACCAAAATGCCAAGAGCCATAAATCTGTTCAATAGTTGACTTGTTCTTTGTTATTCTCCATCATTTGATTTTTACATAGCAAATAATTTTACAAATAAAATAATAATAGCTTTGCACACCACTAAATATGAATTTCGTTGTATACAATCACTTGACCTTTGGATCTCGATCTCTATAATTGTGCATTAATCAACCAACTTATGGTGACAAAACTGATGGCCATTCTTCCATCTACGGCTACTACGGTCCAGACATTGCTCAAGATGCTTTCCCTTGGCACAACCAATAGGGTTAAAGAGAATAATAGCCAAATTGCATGCTAACTCCAGATCTGATGGAATTTATTCAATGCCCAAATTACTGCGTATAATGATCTGCAAGATTTATGAGTAAGGCACATATAGATTTACATGGGGAAACAAATTTACTGATACAGAATAATAAAATGTTTACTTACACAAATAATTGGACAAAATTTTTACTAAACTAATTTATGTACAAAAGAGTATTATTTTTAAAACTGCATGATTTCAGGTCATTAATTGAGTAAGTCAAGACTGAACCAACTTTGTTACTATATTAGAAAAATAAAGAGTTGAGAGAAATTGCACACAACAAAAAACCATACTGTATTTTCATTCATTTCACAAAGTTTACATATATAGGAATATAAATTACTGACATCCAGAGATTTAGATCATAAGAAAATGAATCTATAACTTGGTCATGATACAACTACAACTCATACACATAGGAAATAACAACTTTTAGATTGACAACTCTAGACTCACAATCACAACTGGCAAGGCACATGATATACATGGAAGCATTACTTCCAATCACAATTACCAAATTCTTCCGAATCATGCTAAAAAAATTCTAAAATTTTCCAATTCGATACGAATACCGTATTATTCGATGAGATTTGATTCGGTTTTCTTGTTGGATAAGTGATTAAATGAAAAATTAAATGCCTCAAAATCAGCAGTTGGTTGTTTACGTAAATGGAACAGATTGTTCATTCACTACCAGAGAATGTTAATGGTGAAACAAATAGTGGTAGGATGACATCCGCACAGAAGGAAAGAAACTGGAGAAACTGGAAAATCAAAGTGGAATAGGAAAGTTTATAATTTTCCAACTTTATTATTGTTTTTATGGGTTAAAAAGCCAGCAAAATAGGAAAAGGAAAAATCTTTCAGTTTGTTAATTTGTAATACATGTTAATTTTGCAATGACTGATTTTATGGAATTTTAGATATTTTTAAAAATGTTTATATTTATTATGAAAGATTTTAGATAAGTGAGTGTTAAAATTAGAAAAATATGTTAGATTTAAATTTAGAAATAAAGAAGTATTGAAGGGAAGTCAAGTTTTTATTCAAAATTCAAAATAAATTTAAAAAAAAATTGGCTGAAAATATCAACACAATAAAGAAAATTTTTAAAATGATAATTTTTAAGATGTATAGTATCTAATTTTTTTGGAATTAAAAATTTCTTATTCGAATTTTTATCGTATCATATTGAATTCGAATTCGAACTTGGTAACTATGCTTCCAATATCTAATCCCATATCACACATATAAACATTACTTCCAATCATAACTACCAAATTTACCAGAATCCCTGTAAAAATTTTGAATATTCCATTCGAATTGAGAATACTTCGATAAAATTCGGTTCGGTTTAGGTAGTGTATGCATTTGTTCATGCCACCCTGAGTTGTGCTTCCTGTCGGCGAGGATTTAGCTCTGCAAGCTACAACACCATATCACATTTTTTCCCCCATTGTTTACCAGTTTCAGGTTAAGATGAGCTTCAGACTTGCTTCCGTTTCCAGGCTTGGAATGGCGACTTTTCAAAAGGTATTGCAAGTTTAGGTTTTGTCAGTTCTTTAAAGGATTGTTTGTTCTTGCGACGTCAATATTCTAAGGCTTACAAGTTACGGCTATGACAGCTTTGTTTAATTTGTTTCCTTCAGGTCTTTGAGGGTATATGACTCGTCTATGTAGGGTTTGGTCCCACAGTGTGTTGAGATTTTTCTGTTTTCATAAATTAGGCAAAAATATCAAATGTGTGACAACAATAGGATTTGTTGCTATATTAGCTCCAGTTAGTTGGGAAAGAGTTAATGTATCCTATATTTGTTATGAGTGGATTTATGAGTCAGTTAGATTCTCTTGGCTATAAAATATATGCCCGTACAGATATTGGATGAGAGTTTGTGAGTGTGAGGAAGAAATTGTTTTGTAATCTCCTGATTAATAATAAGATTGTCGATGCCTCTGTTTGGTGGACGTAGCCCAGATTGGTTGGGTCAACCACGTTAAATGACTGTGTCTTTTGTGTATGGTTTTAATATGCTGTGCTTGTTTCTTTTCTATTATGCTGCGCATTGTTAGATTAACAATTGGCATCAGAGTTGCACAACGGAGGAGTGGCTGGCCCAAGTCTGGCATAGACTGCTTGTGCATTGGCTGTTTATGTGTTGGAGTATGGTTGTGGAACGGCATATGCCAATTACCAGCGTGTTGCACTGCGCTCAACTGGAGGTCCTACGTGCACAAAGTTTAACAAAGCAACGACACACCTGGCAATGTTGAAACCTTTGTTGGCACGTCAACTACGCGTTGCAAATTGCGTTGTTGGAGCGTGGCGGTGGACTGCGTGTGACCGTGTATGACTGCGTATACCATAATACTAGAGCAAGGACATCCATGAGCGCTGGAAATCACATACAACTGCTGCGTGGGAGGCTTAAGTGATAGTGTTAAACGATGGATTTGGGTGGTATGCCAAATGCGTAGTGATTACGAGAGCGGCAATGCGCCAATGATTGCGTGGGTAAAAAATTGCAATTGTCTTTTGGGTTTTTTATTGTAATTCGCACACCACAATTTTTTTTTTTAAGCACTAAATGGCCAATTTGATATATTTGATCTGGATATGAGGACATTAATCCATCAAAGCTACTCTAGCGAATCAAAGATTGCATATATTTCCTTCTGTCACAAATGTTGGTTCAGCTATGAACGTGGTTGTTAATCACGGGGCTGAGTTGGATGTTGCACAATTTTTTTTTTAAAAGCAAAGGCAGTGTAATATAAGGCATAGGCGGTTTGTATATATTAGCTTTTGGTATTTAAAAGTTGGATTTGGAGATTGTGTGTTTTAAACGAGATGGTGAAAACTCAGAATGCCCGATTTGAATTCGAGAAGTTTAATGGCAAAAATAATTTCGAGATCTGGAAGGTGAAGATGTACGATCTACTTGTCCAACATGGTGTGGCAAAGGCGTTGATGGGTAAATCCAAACAACCTTACAACATCACAGATAATGAGTGGGCCAAGATGGATGAAAGAGCAATAAGTGCTATTCGACTGTGTTTGGCAGATGATGTCTTGTTTAATATCGTGTCGGAGACAACAACTGCTGGTTTATGGAAGAAACTGGAGAAATTGTACATGACCAAATCCTTAACCAATAGGATTTTCCTGAAGCGACAGTTGTACAGTTTGCAAATGAAGGAAGGTACATCGGTTGCTGATCATTTTAATGCTTTTAATACTCTTCTGGTGCAATTACAAAGTATAGAAGTAGAAATTCAATCCGAGGATAAAGCTATTACTTTATTGTGCTCGTTACCTGAGTCATGGGATCATTTTGTTACTTCTATAAGTCTTAGTTCATAAAAAACTATTAAGTTTGATGATGTAGTTGCATCTTTATTATCAGAAGAAACAAGGAGAAGGTCGCATTCAAAAACCTCTACATCAGAAGCTATGATGGTTAGAGGTCGTTCGAAAGAAAAACGCTTCAGTAGGCCGAGCGACTCACATTCAAAGTCGAAAGGGAAGAAGAGTAAGGTAAAGTGTTGGTTTTGTGGCAAATCGGGGCATTTGAAGAAGGACTGTTGGAAGTGACAGCATCAAACTTTTAAAGCAGATTCTTCGACAGAGAGGAAGGAGGCAAATATGACAGATACAGGTTCAGCATCTGGTTCAGGTATGAGTGATGAAGTATTATCAATTAATGTGTCAAATCATGATCAACATTGGTTGTTAGATTCCGGTGCATCAAACCAGATGTGTATTCATAAAGAATGGTTTAAGACATATAAATCAATTAATGATAGAGTTGTGTACATGGGTAATGATGTAACATGTAATATTGTGGGGATTGGGAGTATAGAACTGCAAATGTTTGATGGGACAGCTAGAATATTAACTGTTGTGAGGCATGTACTAGATTTAAGGAAACATTTTATTTCATTAGGAGCACTTGATTCAAATGGATATAAAACTGTAATTCAAGGTGGAGTAATGAAAATTTACAAAGGTATTTTACTAGTTATGAAAGCTAAGAAGGTAGGAAATCTATTTCAGTTAGAAGGAAGTACAGGGTTAGATCATGTGTCCACGGTGTCTGAACATGACAGTAGTTCCATTCACTTATGGCATCAAAGATTGGGGCATATGAGTGAAAGAGGGTTCAAATTTTTGGCTAATCACAAGTTACTTCCAAATCTAAAGTCTGAAAACTTAGATTTCTGTAAGCATTGTCTGTTTGGAAAACAGAGTAAACAAAAGGTTAAAACATGCAAACATACTAGTAAAGGAATACTCGACTATATCCATTCAAATGTCTGGGGTCCAGCCCCTACAACCTCATATGGTGGCTCGTCATATTTTGTATTATTTGTTGATGACTTTTCTAGAATGGTTTGGGTCTACATGTTGAAAAGAAAGTCTGATGTTTTTTCAGTTTTCAAGCAGTTTAGAGCATTGGTAGAAAACATCACTGGTAGAACAATAAAATGTTTAAGAACTGACAATGGTGGTGAGTTTACTTCCAAGGAGTTTGACAGCTATTGCAAGGATGCAGGGATCGAGAGACATAAGGCCACGGTTTATACTCCTTAGTAAAATGGAGTTGCTGAACGCATGAATATGACTCTTCTAGAGAGAGCAAAGAGTATGCTAAGTAACGCCAGGTTGCAAAAGGAGTTGTGGATGGAAGCAGTGGCAACAACTTGTTATGTGATAAATCGATCTCCATCAACGACGATAGGCTACAAGTGTGGGTCGTTTCTTTGTAGCTAATTTGAGAGTATTTAAAATTTGGCCATGCAGCCTTAGCTGTGAAGTAAGAAAAAATATTTATTTACTTTCAAACACAATTTTGTATTACAAACCCTTAGGGGTTACATTGCAGATTGAATTTTAGTTTGACTTTATAGTACTCTGACGGTGTATGCATTGGTTCATATGCATACCTTGTCAAAAAAGTAGTATTTCGTAATGTACCCATATTTTTAATAGTGCTAGGTTAGACTTTTTGGTCGGAGATTAAATTATTAGATATGTTTTGTTTGGTTTAGTCTTAGTCCTAGTCCCAATCTTTTTAAATCCCAATTTTTTAAAGGGATAGCTCTGTACGAGATTCATTCGCATAGAATGCTGAGTCCAATATTTTAGTTGAACATATATAGATAATCGTTTAGTACCAAAGGAAATAGAGATAATGAATATATACATCTATAAAATATAGAAAAGGTAAAGAAAAGAAATATTTCAAAAGAAATTTTATTATTGTTATAGAGGGTTGCAAAGTAAAAAAAAAAGGAAAATTTGTGAAGTGGAATAAGTTTCATTTTTAAATATGCTTAGAATATAAAATGATTTATTAGGTAGTAATTTTGGATTATGTGATTTATTAAGTAAGAATTTTAGACGAACAAGCTTTCAAATTAAGTAATCATGTTAGATTTAAGTTTTCAAAAAAAGAGAAGTCTAGGCTGAAAGAGGAAATGGGGTTTTTGAAGAATTATATATCTAAAGCTGTTATATTATTTAAAATTATTAGAAATTATTCAAAATCTAAAATAAATTAGGAAAAAATTAACAAAAACTCATTATTGTTAGAAGAAAAAGTATACATATCTCACTCTTTAACTTTAAGATGTATATTGTATAAAAAATCAAAATTTGAATTTTTTATCTTAATTTTATGGAGTTGGAATTTACTTCGAATTGGAACTTGGTAACTATACTTCCAATAATAATGTCATTTTCTCACAATAAATGATGACCATAATAAACTTGATAAATTCAGAATAAAATGATTATAATAATTACTCTTTATGGCTTTCCTGCATGCCATATTGTCATTTCAATTGCCATTTACATTGATTCCTCCCTTGAAGTTGACGAGTAGTGACACAAAGATGTGTCCTCACAAAAACTCAAAACTAGTAAGCTACTATTACCATGTTGAGAATTTCTGTTTACAAGATACACGAACTCTACGCTTAAAATGAAGTATGAATGTGTTTGAATTGGAAATGCTTGCTTGGACCATAAGGGGAATCTTTTGAATTCAATTTTTATAATCGTTGATTCTTCATTATCGTATGCCAGGTGCTCGGATAGCGGGATGGTGTGTCATAGGCGTTAGGATATGGGATATGGTTGGTGCATAGTAGTCTGCTCAAGATAGCTTTTATATTTATAGTAGTGGTATTTCCACTTATGGCTCTGTATACAGTGGGGACTTTGTATTTGAGATTTCGACGAGACAAGAAAGTGACTTATATGGCGCCTGCAGAATCCACCGTCTGATCTGATCTGATATGAATAACAGAGTACTAGTATCGATTTGTTAGTGGATCTGATTTATAGAGAACCGATTTGAATTTACAGCTAACCCTATGAAATCATAGTGAGTATTTACTATTCACAGATATGAACCATATTGACTCTTTTCACCTTCGTGTCTTCAAGCTGGTTTTACCACGGTGGTACCCATGAATTTGCAGCCTTACCTGACCTCCATTGCTATTTGCAGGAAGCGGATTCCATGAAATAATGTGAAGACGAAAACGGGCATCGAAGAGCAAAGTGGAATGGAAATAAATAACATAGAAATAATAACATTTTTCTGCCTCATATCGGATTCCCATTACATAAATTTATAGAAATATATATATTTTATATCTTACATACATCTTATTTTAAAAGAAAATTTGTAGTCAATGTTTTTAATGTCCAATAATAATAATAATAATTTCCAAAAAAAAAAAACAATTTTTTAATTTTTTTTAACCTTTAATGCCATCAAACAAGTTTGAGCCAAGTAATAAAAACAATAAAATTTAATTTGTTGTATTATTTTTTATTAATAAAATTAAGAGCAAATTTTTAAATAAAAAAACATAATACTATAGTTTATTAATACCATTGGACATCTAGGTTTTTGGTTATTATGTTATGGATTTAAGTTTTTAATTATTCTCTTACAATACTATGTGCCAATGCCATGGATTATCAATACCACATGTCCAAAAACCATAACTTATTTTACAATCAAAATCCTTCATCCTCAAAACTACTAAAAATATTGCCATAGAGGTTAAATTGAGGTTTTAATAAAATTAAAAATGAGAATACTTTTTATACATACGTATTTGAAATTTATGTAATTTAAATAATGTTATAAAGAAGTAGGATATATGCATCTTAACCAAGCAACCAAGTGAAGAGACAAAGAAAAGTGACTAACAATGATAGATGAAAGATGGTCCATGATTGATCCAAAATATAGGTTTAATGTTTTACAACTAATTTCATTTTTTTCATTTAGATACTTTCTTAAATAGAATACAATGAGATCAAATTGAAGAGAGAGAGGGTGAGATGGATGGGGAATAGAGGGGGGAACAAAGAGACAGAGGTGGGAGAGAGAGGAAGAAAGAGAGAGAGGAGGGGGGAGAGACAGGGAGAGAGAAATGGATTTTGAGGGGGGGTGGGGGAATAGAGGGAGGGAAGAACAAAGACATCGACAGATAGAGGTGGAGAGAGAGAGGTAGTGACAAGGGAGAGATGAAGACAAAATGAGGGAGAGAGGAGACAAGGGAAAAAAGAGAAAAGGAGAGGATAGAGATAGGGAGATAAGGGTAAGAGAGAGAGTTTGTGATGTGGGGAGAGATAGAGGGAGGTGGGAGAAAAAAAGGAGAGAGAGGACTTGAGAGAGAGAAGGAGATAGAGAAGGAGATAGAGAAGGGGAGAGATATGGTGTTGGAGGGGTTGAGAGAGGGAGGGAATAAGAAAGACATAGAGAGAGAAAGGTGGAGAGGGAAAGGGATTGAGAGGGGAGAGATGGAGAGATACTTAGGGAGAGAGTAAAACAATAAGAAAGCGAGAGAGAGAGAGAGGGAGACAAAGGGAAGAGAGATAAAGAGAGAAGGCGAAGAGAGAGAGGGAGGGAGAGAGTGAGAGATAGATACAGAGATGGTGTGTATGTCTTTGCGGTGAGATGAAGATACAAAGGGGGAGATACAAGGGAAGATAGAGATATATATGGGGGGGTAGGGGAGGTAGAGAGAAGAAGAGAGAGGAAAAGAGTGGGAGGGAGGAAGAGAGATAGATATGGAGAGAGAAGTGGAAGAGAGAGAGACAAGGGGATGAGAGAGAAAGTATGTTTAGGGAGTGAGATAGAGAGACAGAGAATGAAAGACAATGGGAGATAGAGATATAGATATAGGGGGCAGAGAGGGAAGAAAAGAGAGACAAAGAGAGGGAGGGAGGAAGAGAGGTATATATGGAGAGAGAAGAGCAAGAGAGAGCGAGGGAGAGGAAGAGGGAGAGATAGATAGATAAATAGATATGGAGATAGACGGTATGTTTGCGGGCTGATATAGAGAGTTATAGAAGGAGAGATAGAGGGAGATAGAGATATAAATGGAGGGGGAACAAGTGAAGAAGAGAGAAACAAAGAGAGAGAGAGAGAGAGAGAGAGAGAGAGAGAGAGAGAGAAACATGTGTTTAGGGGTGGAGATAGAGAGAAAAATAAGGAGTGATGGGGGCACGTATAGATATAGATGGAAAAGGGAGACAAGGAAGAAGATAGGGACAAAGAGATGTGGAGAAAGAGAGAGAAGTGGGAGAGAGAAGGAGAGAAGGAGGGAGATAGGCACATAGTGAAAGGTGGGGATAGAGGGAAAAAGAAAGATACACACAGAGAGAGAAGGAGAAAGAGACACAAAGATAAATACATACATAGAAGTTAGATATATAATGTCATGGATATTTTGGTTTTTCACTAAAATGGGTCTATTGATTTTAGTGTAGTTGTTGATTCATAATCCTATTTGATCACTTTCATGAGATGCATTGATTTCAATGTAGATGTCGAGTTATAATCTTATTTAATAGCTTTCACTATATGCATTTTGTTCCATGTAGATGTTGATTTCTACACCTATTTGACTGTTTTCACTGGATGCATTAGTTTCAATGTAGATATTTATTTCTAATCCTATTTGATTGCTTGCACTAGATGCATTGATTTCCATGTAGATGTTGATTTTTAATCCTATTTGAATGTTTACACTAGATGCATTGATTTCAATGTAGATTTTGATTTCTAATTTGATGCAACTAGATGTATAATGTACATTAATTTCAAAGTAATAGGATTAATAACGTCTATTGATTCTGGTGTAATAACATCTCTTCCCCCTCTATCTATATCATATCTCCCATTGTCTCTCTTTCTCTATCTCTCTATCTTCCACCCAAACATACACTCTCTCTGTGTATCTTTCCCTCTATTCCCCACTCCATCTCTTTTTTATCTCCCCCTCTCTCTTCCCCTTCTCTCTCTCTCACTTCCAATTCTCTATCTTAGCCCCAATCATACATCACTCTCTCTCTCTTTCTCTCTCTCTCTCTCTCATCTCTCTCTCTCTCTAATATATATATATAATATATATATATATATATATATATATATATATATCATCCTTGCGCTCCCTCTCTCTCTCTTCCCCTTCTCTCTTTCTCACTTCCACTTCTCTATCCATAATATATATATATATAATATATATATATATATATATATCTTCCTCACCCCCTCTCTCTGCCTCTCTCTTCTTCCCTCTCTCCCCCTCCATCTATATCTCTATGTCCCCTTGTCTCTCCTCTCTTATCACCCCAAAACATACAAAATCTATCTATTTGTAAGCATGTAAAAATTATTCATGATGTGCATTGAATTTTTCATTACAGTAATTCAACCACAAATAAAATACCTGAATTTTCATCCTAAACAAAATGTTCACTTACTCGAACTATAAACTATTTGTAATTGGCTACATTTTTATTATTCCTATTTTCCATCATTCAACATTTTTAATCAATTTCATTCAAACGAGGTAATTGAAAACAACTACCATTAAAAATTACTTGGTGTTTAACACTCCATAAGCCACAATCATCAACTTTGGAGAAATCTGCTATTAATATTGGAGAGCAAGAGAGACAAGGTATTGTTATTTTCATATGATCGATATGAGAAAATGGAAAAACTAATATGTGTGACAATGAGTAGAAGAAAATAGTTTGAGATTCATCACAAAGAAGATTGTTTGTAATTGAGTATATTCTTATTATTCACATTTTCTATCATTCAACATTGTTACATTGTCACTTTTCACTCAAAATTTTTATTTCATCATTCAAGTTACTAGTAGTCTCTCTCATCTCAACAAACCAACAGAGATAACTAAGAAAATTTAAAATTAAATTGGCCAATTTAATCTTTTATATATATTAAGCATATTTAAAATGATCAAAATAATTAGATCTTCAACACATTTTATATAATTGTGCATGACTAAAACCAACCTAGATCCATTTTAACCTTGGATCGAGAAAGATCAAATCTCTCGAGCTGCAAACATTTCCTCAAATTTTACACTAAAAAAAACTTTACACCTCAAAAAATTTGATCCCAAATTAAAATAAATCCAAATTAGTTATATCCTTATTTTTAAAAATAATTCTTAATTTATTTATTTGCACATCGCTAACTATGCCTTCGATTGATGTACATTTGACTTCAATTCCAAGAAAAAGGCACCTTTTGTTATCTCAATTTGGGTGCGCCTTCCTTTTTCAGGTTGAACGTATGATGAGTTGTGGTTACATTTTAATTATCTTATTTATTCAACATAAACAAAATTGTTAGCAATTAGGTGAATAACATGATTGAATAAATTTGTGCAATAAAGTTGATTTAATATATCATCTAATTATGTTAAAACCCGGAAATTCATTCACATATTTTAGTCATTATATTTGGTTAACATAAAAACTAGTAATTATATTTCATTAACATAAAAATAAGTGGTTAGAATTTGGATAATTAACATTTTTCCATCGTTTATTGGTCTTTCATTTTATCTCCCACTATAATTGTCGTCGTACACATTGTTAAATAGTGGTGAATGAACGGTTAACTATATTACATATTAAATATACCTGATTTGAGGAAACCCTTTTGATTCTAAAATTGTGACGTCATTCTTTTATAAAAAAATTATAGAATTTTCGTTTCCATTAAGCATTAATACAAACCATACATATCCTTCTTATAACTTTTTGGTTTCACTTTTGTACTAAATGTTACTAGTAAAAGTTTATGAGTGATATGAGTAAGAGTTTATCATTGTTTTTAAAGTAAATCAACTTCCCGGGTCTCCTTTAGTAAGTTTTCATTTTTTTTTAAGGAAATAAATATTTTATTCTATGAATATTGACATCTCAAAATCAACATTATAGTAGATAATCGAGCATTTCATTTTAAGGTGTAGTAGAATTGATTAGGCTTTTTAAAAACTAGGTTTTATTGCATAGCACACATTATGGCAATCCTTCCTTGTACTATGCTGTCGTAATTTGATATTATCAATCGCCAAGCTAGTCTTTCAAAAGAGTCAAAATCAGTGAGGAGAAGAACTAGGAAAGATATCCTTTCCTCTAGAAAACACACATGCATTCTATCCATGGTAGTTCCACAAACTTAGTAGATGTCCTCCAAACATGACTAAGGACCTAATCTTTGATGTTAAATCTAGATAGATTTATGAGTATATCCAATTTATGTAAGACCATGCATTGATAGGAAAATTCTTAGGGCTTTGGCAATTGAAATATCAGGTCTAGTGGATCTAGAACAAGAAGCAAATGATCGACAAGATCTAGAGCTAGGAGACTAAGGATTTTTCCATTCTAATTTTTGCTATCTAGAAGATAAAAAATAAAATTTTAGAAATGTGCCATACTTTTTAAACTTAACAAGGTTACACCTAGGATTTTGGATACACTTCTTAAGACAATACAAGGAAGAATTCTAGGATTCCCTTGTATGGATAAGGCCCTTCCCCCTCCCAAGATAATTTTAGGAAGATCAAACCCTAGAAGGTGTTGGAAATTCCTTAGGGAAGTTTGTCAAAATATCTAAAAATATGAAGAAGGGTACATAGACCTCCTATCGAAGGATATGTATATACATGAAAATTTCCAAGCCCCCTAATGCATTCATTAACATTTTCTACCATGACTTGGTTTAAAATAAAAAACTATATTATGAGCACATTCCCTTTGGATGCAAAATATTCTATGAATATGGTTATACTTTTAGAGATTGTGCTTTCATTCCAACGGAACC
Organism: Pinus taeda; assembly: GCA_000404065.3. Lineage (NCBI taxonomy): Eukaryota > Viridiplantae > Streptophyta > Pinopsida > Pinales > Pinaceae > Pinus > Pinus taeda. The sequence goes on from APFE030839421.1 coordinate 18,893, forward strand.
CTCCTAACACAAAAAACCTATAAGGATTAGAATGGGTTCATTAAATTCACCCAACGATGAACGAAACTTCATTCTTAGGTCTTAATGACTTGGGACCTGAATCCGAAAACAAGAAAATATTTGGAAATTGAGTGTCCTTGAACAATATCATTCCCATGACCTACAACATGAGCATCCCAAAGTTAGTATGGATGAGAGGGGATATTTACCAAAAACCTATCAACCTGAAGTAAATAAGCGGAGAATGGGGAAAATTTAATTTAATTTTGATGTACTTGAGGTAGTGATGAAAAAATAACCAATGCAACCTTGTAAGATGTGACAAATGGTATGGATATAAGAAATATTTGTCAAGAAAATTTAACTACAACCTGGCATTGAAAATATCCATGCTCTATCCTCAAACTGTAAGTATATTTTATCAATCATGCTTTCCTCAAGGAGAAGTTAGTGTGGTGTCAAGATACTTAAGGTATTATCTTTTAGCCGTCATTTAGGAATTCATACTCATTCTTTTAAACACTCTCCTAGAACCCCTAAATAGGCAAGGGAAGGCGAAGAAAGACCAAAATGAGTTCCTTGATGAATTAGGTGAAGTACTAATTTATTATGCAAAAATTCTAGGAATGATGTAGGCATTCCCTTCCAATCAACCAAAAATTTAGATGAATATCATCTCATGGAACATCATGGGCCACAAACATAAAGGAAAGCAGAGGGTGCTAAAGAAAAAAATGAGAAAAAAACAATCAACAATTGTATAACCATAAGAATAAAAGTGCAATAATGAGAAAGTTATGAAAATTTCCTCTCATTGTTGGCAAAGATTCCAATTCACAATATTGGACACTATAGGTAGCATAGGGATATTAGTTTTTTTATGCAATATATAAGAGGTACACATATTGGTCCTTTTGTGGAACTTTATATTTTCAAAACCATATTATAACCTATTGTATTTGTAGAGATAGGTTTTATTCCCAATTTATATGACCCACATTTGGTGGGAGACAAGATGCATTTTATTAAAATTTTGAAAAGATTACGACAATTTTGGTGTCCCTGATATGGGTGAAACGGGGCATTTTATATTGTTAAATACTAATAAGAAATTAAAGGAGACATACAAATACTCAACCTAGAAGCAACACACTTAAAATGAACTATAAATCACTTAAGCCTTGTCAATGTGGACACCACAAATGGTATCTTCTCATGGAAAAACTAGCAAAGTGGTAGGCTTTAGATTACATTAATATTGAATAATTTTCTTGTCGTGGAGGTACATCTAGAAAAGTCTATATCTATAGAAGCCTTTATTGTTCAAAGTGGGGAATCAAATCACTAACCTATTGTCTAGGTATTTATATCAAATAAAACGCCAAAAATAAACCATTTAGGTTCGAGAGCTTTTGATTATTAGGCTTGACATTTCTTTAAAAATTTAAAGAGTGGTGGAAGGATGCGTACAACATATAAGGAACAACTACATACATATTTTCGTAAAAAAAATGGGTGTATAAAAGCAAGGATAAATAAGTGGAATAGGAAGAGTTTGGTAACATATTTTAGAAAAAAAAATGATTTTGAGGATGACATGAGTTTACTACAACAACAAATTATTCTAGATGGGATATAGGGAGAATAAATAACAGTGTAAGTAAATCTTTTAACATTCTTTGAGTAGCATAGAAAAAATGTTGAAATCCTATGAGGAAAATATCCATAATTCAATGGCTTAAAGAATAGGAAAGAAATGATAAGCTCTTCCACAAATAAATGTTCTAGAATAGATATAGAAATTAGATTTCCTTTATCATAAGTGACGAAGGACTCAAGCTCTTGGATCATTGAGAAATGACATCCCAACTAGTCAAATTCTATTCCACCCTCCTCATTGAGCCATGCCCACATAGATTAGAGGCCATTCAAAAGTTACACAACACATCCAATCCTTAGTGAGTAGGGAATATAATTAGGCCTTAATGTGGGAAATCACCCTAGACAAAGAGGAACAAGATATCAAATACACGCACAAAATGAAAGTTGTATGCCCATTGGGATTTAAGACAAACTTTTTTAAAACCTTGGAATTCTTATGGGAGCAAAGATTCCAACTTTGGTGGAGGAATCAATAAGATAAACTTTATTTCTTCCTACTATGAATTCCACTTTCTTAACCTTAACACCCATATCATAACAGACATATTAAACTTGAGGTTTAAAACTAATATCGTAGTGCAATGTTGCTTATAAAATAATTTCTAAGGTCATTTCAAATTAGCTTAAGCCTATCCTCCTCTCTCTCATCCCATAAGAGAAAATTGGATATGTAAAGGGACATTAGATTTTGGATAACCTTCTATTAGCACATGATTTTATATATTCCCTCAAAGAGCTCAAAAATCCAGGTATGGAATCAAACTTTGACTTATCAAAATTATTTGACATGTTCAAATACATGGTTAATCATCACATGCTATTAGCTTTTGGCTTCTTTGATATTTGGCTCAAATTTATTGGCTCCTTATTTTCCTCTACTTTATTTCGAAGGCTTACAAGAAAATATATTTTTTCCACATTCAACCCTTCCTGCAACATTCAACAAGGTGATCCCCTTCTATCTTTTTTATTCATCCTGGTAGTTGAACAATTCTGCAAATTCCTAAGGGCCATTTTCTCGTCCTAATGTCACTCTGGTTTTGATCTTGAAGTATGTCTTTAACAATTCAATGGTGAGATTATTATTATGGGAATTTAATTAGTTTTGAAATATTTAGCTTCCTTCAAGTTTTTTATGTTTTTATGGTAGCCTTAAGCTCCTACTCAATCAATTGAAGTCCCATATATTCCTTTTTAATGCCCCCTTCTATTTAAGATAACATTTCTCTCCTAGTTCTCTTCCACCACTATATTTTCCTTCTAAATATATAGGAACCCCTTTGGTGGAAAACTCTTTGAAATCTAGATATTGGAGTCTTGTCTGAAAAAAAATATCTTGAAAATTGGATAGCTAGGCTTTTATTCTCTTAACATTACAGGTCTCTTAGTACTCCTTTAATTTGTACTTCAGGATCATCCTATATACCTTTGTTTTACACCTACCACTCAAAAACATGTTATTAATTCCATTTTTTTCCTAAAGTGCTCATTCATATGGGGGGCATGGTGTTGTATTCCACAGAATGAAAGTTGTCCCTTGTAACCTGGGACAAGCTATATTAATGATATATGGAGGACACAAAATTATAGATATAGAAATTTGAAGTATGGAATTAGGAGCCAAATTATGGAGGTGATGGCTTCAAGAGCGTAATGGTGTGGTGAAAGATCTAGAAGAAAGGTACATGGTCAAGGAAACAACCCTCAATAAATACTTAGAGAGAAAACTACAGTTCATGGCTACTCAATTTGGAATCTGGAATGTAGTGATAAGCACATTATACAACAAGATTTCTTCTAGGAGGTTAAATGAGAAATTTGCATTTTTGGGATATGATTCTTGTAACAAATTCCCAAACAAAATTCTCAAGAACCTCCTTTAGAACTTGAGACCAACATAATCTATAAAATATTTCTCATGGTGATTGACTACCTCAACACTCCCAATGTCGCAAGTGGTTTCCAAAGGAAGCATGGAAACATTTAGTGCCCTATGGATGGTTTGAATTTTGGAAACTGATGTAATGAAAATACATAGCTAGTAAAAATGAAAGAATAAAGCATAGTTTTCCTACTATCCAAGGAGTTCCTTCACAAATAAAGAGGCATACATTTTGATAAGAAGGAAATCCCTCCTCGCAAAATAGGAGATATGGCAGGAAAAATGGAGACATAATATATAATCAAGAGTATCCTACTTTCTATGTCCCTTACCTCATTGGATAAACTTACGATGGAATGAGATAGTTAAATGGCGATTTAAAGGGCCTTTTATTTGCTACCATTTCCAAATAATCTAGGAGGATACAAAGCATCATTGAAATTTCTATTGGTTCTCAAATAACATTTTGGAACGTGAATAAATTATTTTCCAACAATCTCATTGAGTTAACAAAAACATTTGAGATATGATCTCTAGATAGTGATTGGTTTTTTTCCATAACCCAATTTTGAATAGAGCTTGGTGTCTTTCATAGGCCTCATCCTTTGGAAAATTTTGAAAGCTAAAAATAAACATATATTCCATAACTTGAGGTCCCCTTTTTACACTACTTGGAAGAAAGTGCTTTCTTTATACTATAGACTATTTCACTATTCCCTTGGTAAAAAATACTTTACATTAGAAGAAACCATCGTTCAACTCTTATAACGTTTCCCCCAAATCACATAGTCTTATGCATCCTCCCCTCTCCCATGCCCCTTCTTCACATGAATTCTCATTGCCTCCACCTAAAAGGTTCATTGAGATCAATTATGATGGCACATTGAAAGGAAAATAAGGTGTTAGTGGTTATGGAAAATCCTTTAAGGACACTAAATGCAAGGTTTTATTTATTGATTCTTATACTCTTGGACATAATAGTAACAATTTTGTTGAACTATAGGTGCTTCAAGTTGGTATCCTCTATGTCTAGGAGTATAAATTTTCAAGAAATTTCATGGGAGTGTATTCTAAACTAGAAATAAACTAATTCAATAAAATTATCCATGTTTATAACTATCACGAAATATATTGGATTTGGTGGTTCAAGAATATCCTACATCATATTATTCCTCTCATTTCTTGCATCCCTGTGGTATTAACCTCCTATGTAAGAATGAAATGAAGCAAATGAACTGATTGTGTGGCCAATTAAGGATGTACAAGTACAATATTCCCTTAAAAACCTTTTCATTGACCTCTAACACTATAATTTGAAGTTTCATTTATAGCTCTTAGTTAATGAAGGTTTATCTTCCCCATATAGGGTGCAAAATGATGCTAGCTATGATGAGGAGGGTGAAGGCACCACCACTTTCCTTCATGGGTGAGGATAATGTGCCTCCCTCCCACATTGTGAGGGGTGATGTGGTATTAATCCAACATATGGGTAATCGTGTTCTTATGTTGACTATCAACTTCTATGCATTGGACTCTATCATTGCTAAGATATGTACATGAGAAGGATTTTCCCTTAAAATAATTGGGATCTTATCCATAATGGAAATTTTATATTCTAATACAAAGGCATTCACCTCCATTGTTCTATCTAGGTGTTGGCCATACACTACAGTCCCTTTGACAATTTATCTCAAGGATTTATATTTCATCCGTGTTTCCTTGTGAGTTTTCTTATGACACTCTAGCTATGGCTCCATCTTTTCTATCTATGTGACTACATTTCCACTTTTATGCCTCCTCTCCTTACTATGTGACTCTCTCTAATTATTTGGTTTCACTGCCCATTTCCTTTCTCATTACTATGGTATATAAGTGGGCTTGTTGTTAAAGAGGTAGGTGTGGTCACGACACACCTAGTGGCTCTCGGGATTTACAATAGGTTAATTCCATTGTGTCAATGTATAGGAAATCAATCTTGTAAGACATTATAAAAAATTACATTAGGTGAAGTATGATCTCAGTGGGAGAGCATCAATATCTATCTCATTCTAAATTCATGGAAGTAATGGAGGCTTAGGTGTTGGATGTACAGAACACTCATGGACAAAAAAAACTAGTATATGTACATAAATAAATGTTTCCTAGCATATGATGGTGCTACTGGGTCATGTCTAGAATCACCAAAATGACACCAAGGATAAAATTCTCATAGTCATGGATGAGATGGTGTCACAAATAATGGAGATAAAAAATAGGTTAATGCACATATAGGCGAGTTTGGATCTAATCCCTAGAGCAATTAACCACATTATTATTGAATCGATGCTAGTGTAGGCCAGTGCCTCCAATTCTACTTATTTTACTCGATGTTCTACTATTTTTTTTTATCATTTTTTTGGTAGAAACTTGTCAAGAATGAAAAAAAATATCTATATAGCTTTCATATAGCTATTAGAAATATATAATATGATTTCACACATACACACATTTGGTTAGTTTATTTTCACAAAGAAATAATCTCGAATTTTATAAGTGGTTTTATTTCCCAAATGACATGCCACCGATAAGAAAAAAATTAATAATATATGTAATTTCTTTTACTAATTTAAAATTTAAAATTAGTAAAATAAAACATAACATTCTATCTTATTAATGTCTTAATCTATAATAATGTATATAAATTTTCATGGAATGTAACTTACAATAAAAATAGTTGATCATTGCCTTTATGGTAAGTCATAATATAAAGTTTACTTCTTTAATACATTAATATTTTTCCTGTGTTATTAGAAAATTAAATATGTTATCCCACACAGATTTATTTCCAAACACTTTTTTAAAAATCATCTAAGTGGAAAATAAATACTTATCCCAAAAAAAATTAATTGAATACTTGAAAATAAAACATGATTTTGAATCGATAGCAATGGTTAAGGCTACATTGGTTTATATATTGCATGCCGAAATAGTTAATCAATTCTTGAATACTTCAAATTAAACATGCTTTTGAATCGATAGCAATGGTTAATGCTACATTGGTTTATATATTGCACGTCAAAATACTTTATCAATTCTTAGAAAAGTAAGGTTCTTTTACATTCCTACATCAATAATTGCATTCACCACATAATTTTTGGTTTGAAATGTTTTGTGGAAGAGATTTTATTTAACATCCATACTTATTATAATATTGACATTTTATAATTGATTTATTGAACTATTTTAGTGAGCCATAAGGATATTTTCTTCATTTGTTTCATATGATTCTTTAACTTTTCCATCATAATCTAGGCATAAGAAAGAAGTTTTCATAACTTCCTCATTCTTATCCCCCAATTTAATGCTAAAGGGAGGTTTTAGTATTTATTATTTATCTTTTAATACATTTTAAAATTAATCAAATTGACATTATTATGGGAACTATATAATGTTCTATTGGATTTTTTTTAAGTCTTCTTTGTAATAGATTTTAACCAATGTTCTTAATTTTTTAATGTTACATCACTTTCCATTAATTTCCAATATTTACTATTATAAATAAAGAGAAAATTCTCTAAATTTTAGTGTAAATACATTTGAAAAAATGATCATCATGTTTATTAATTAAATATTGTTACATATAATACATGTAGTGTTGTTTCAAGATAGGTAAACTATTTTGGACACATAGTCATTTGGTTGAGAGAATATCTTAACCGCACACTAATCTAGGAAACATTTAGATCTAAACAACTCCTACAGAATATGAACAAAATCCTTTACATAGAAAGAATCAGAACTGAGACAAGTAGAAATTATATTTTCCAAGTTTCCCTCTTAATGACTACTTGCTTTGATCTCAATCTACAAATTCTAGTTGTGGTCTTGGTGTTTACAAACATGATAAAAAGAATATGGCGACATCTATATAAGGGGACAACCATCTAACAGAATGCATGGGTACCAACCACTACAACCGCAAGTCAACTAGGATGTCGTTCATGTACATGGTTCAGTCAACCAATATTTGCATACTTATACTTGTACCTGTAAATCCCCCCCCATCATTGTCATCATGGGTTTTCTCTGATTACCCATAACCATACTCTGGGTTTTATAGTCTTACCCTAAACCATGCCTAGGGTTTTGTTAGTTGACCCTAAACCATGCCTATATGAATCCATGTTCACTTCACTGTCACACATGGTTTCTGGCTTACCACAAAATTACACTGTAAAGTGGTTTTCGGCTTACCACAAAACTACACTTAGATACACCGTCAGAAGTGGTTTCTGGCTTACCACAAACCTGCACTTCCAAAGTGGTTTCTAGTTGATTGCAAACCTGAACTTACAAAATGTTCTTAATATTACCATGAGCTTCATGGGGACACACATGCCTTAGAAGGATAACAACACAACTTGAGTTACATAATATTACAAAATTTTGAAGAGCCACTAAAAAAAATCCTAGACTTGCTTACTAATAAATATATGTGACACATAATACACCATCGTCATGAGTCTATTCCATGAACTCAAACAAACTTTTAGTATGCTATCTTTTGGATACTTTTCCACTCATCTTGGATACACCACACCATTCATATACTGGAGCACACTAGTCTTGGATCTTCATGCTTTACCTGTCACTAGTTAGAGTTACAAATTCTAACAACATGACTTCATATCGAGGTCGTGAATCTCAATATGTATACAAACTTCGAAGACATATTCTAGATGTACTAAAAAATTTACATTCACCCATAACAAAAAAAATACCAAATAACAATATAAGCACAAGAAATCATCTAAACATGACCATAATTTTATGCATACTACATACACAGTATGCGCCATTATGTGCCTTCCTCTAAGGCTTTACGATAGTTTCTCATATAGAAATTTGTATGTTGACATTATCCAAATCAGAGACTTGGCCTCTCTATGTTAGCTTTAACAAAAGTGGACAGGTTTAACACATGTTTCCTTGTAGAACTTAGACTACCAAAATTGCATAGATTGCATATATTCTCACCAAGAATTTGCCAAATTGGTCTTCAAAGAGCAACTTGGACTGACAGATGTGACCCCTCCTGATAAGGGGCATTGTTGATTGAGGACACTAAGCCAACTCTTCTCTCCTGTCTAAGCTCCCAAGGTGTGGATCTAAGATAGAGGGATCATGTGGTTGAGGGAACTCTAGACAATAGGCTTGTGTGATCCCTACTCTTACAGTAGGTCAGGTATCTCCCGTATTGTCACCCATAGGGCGTGTGTGATACTTTATTGCTTTTAAAAGTCATGTATCTCCCCCTATCTTGGTCTAGCATAGTATACACTAGTTGGCATGATACCCACAAGCCAAGCTTGTTGGGATTGTCCCTCCTCATCTGGACAACGGGTTGAGGAAGCTTGGGGGTGTGTAATCCTTACTTTTGGTTGGTACAAAAGAATTTGTTCACTGAATTCGCCGAAGTAAGATACATTTGATTACATAACAATATATAAAAAGTTTATTCGATAGTAGATGATCATTACAAGCCCTTGGGCTGTTCTCCTTTATAGGAGTTGACTGGCCACAAGGGTTAAGACACGTCTTTTGACATAAGTTCCATTTCATAATTAATTGGGAAACTTATTTAATTAATTTATAATATTAACAGCTAATTATTATATTTTTTATTTTCATCTCTCTCTCTCTTCTCTCTCTCTCTTTATATTTATATATATATATATTATATATATATATATTATATATGTCTATATATATATATATATATATATATTTCTTTTACTCATAACATTGCCTCTCCCTTAAAATGCTCTGCCCTCAAAGCATAGGCAATGTTGGGTGTTGTTGGCGAAAACGTCATGTCTCCCATGATGAATCTTCTTCTATTAGTCTCTTCCATTTGATAAGGTATTCTTTAATAGTCTTGGATTGTAGTACCTTCTCTCTAGTAGTGAGTATGCATTCAGGTTTTAATATGATCCTTCTTCATTAGTCTCAGGTATCTCTATTTGAGTTGTTTGATTTTGTTCCAATACCTTTTTCGAGGCTTGATATATGAAATGTGTTGTGGATTTGACAATTGTATGGTGGCTTCAATCCATAAACCATGCTACTTGTTTCTTTGATTAGTTGATATACTCCATAATATTTAGGAGACAACTCATTTTCCCCTTATTTTTTTAATGATAACTGGTTATAGGGTTGAATTTTGACGAAATCCAAACCTCATTCTTCAAATTCTCTTTCTGTGCGCTGTTGGTCGACTTGTTGCCTCATTCTATTGTGTGCCATTGTTAAATTTTATTTTATCAAGTTAATAATTCTTTGGTTTTCATCTAAGTGGTTCCTTACTGCTAGAAACTTAGAATTGTGGAACGTAAAATACTTCCACCTAGGTGGTTCATAGCCATATAAGGCTTGGAAGGGGGTCATTTTAGTTGAAGTATGATAGGTGGTATTGTACCACCATTATTCTAGGTGTAGCCACTGAGACCATTTGATTTTTTTGTTGGTGATGAAACAACAGCGATATGTTTCCAAACATTTATTTACAACTTATGTCTGACCATGTGTCTTGGGGTGATAAGTTGAACTCATGTTGAGATATATTCCTTCTCGGTGACTAAAATATTTCCAAAAATTTCCTTTAAATTTTGTGTCTCTATAACTGATAATAACCTTGGGATAACCATGTAGTTTGTAAATGGTTTTACAAGTCACTTCCATAATTTTCTTGTTTGTGTCAGTTTTTTTGATTGCCATGATGTGGGCATTTTTGGTGAGTCTATCTACTACGACAAATATCTTATTCTTATCGTCAGACATAGGTAGTCCTTTGATGAAATCCATCAAGATTTATTACCAATTTTGATTTGGAATATGTAATGGGTGTAGTAAACCAGGAGTTGGAATATTTTCACCCTTATTCTCTGACAAACATCACATTAAGCAACATATTTTTGGATTTCCTTACTGATACCCTTCCAATAGAATTTCCAAATGTTTTAGTAGGTTTTGAAGAATCCAACATGCTCAGTTGCTGGAGAACTATGAGATTCTTTTAGAATTTTCATTCTATATTTAGATGATGGAGTTAGATAAAAAAACCTATGTACCATAATATATCATTTTTCCACTCAAATTTGGCATATTGACTGATATTTTCAATCATAGCACCATCGTCCAAATACTTGGCATACTCATCTTGTATTTTGTCTTACCAGTCAAGAACAATTACCAAGGCAGTGTATGTGTGTTGTTATCATCTTTCCATCAGAGTTCATTTTCTATGACATTTTCCTTTCCCTTTTTGTGTACTATTTCTAGGATGAGTGCCAAAAATTTCTCCATCCATTTTTGTTGTTCTGTTGATAATATTTTTTGTTGAAGTAGGAATTGAAGACTATTGTGATCGATTTGAATTGAGAACTTACTTCGGATCAAGCATTATCGCCAATTAGTTAATGCATGTATGATGGAAAGAATCTCTTTTTGGTAAGTTGACTTCAAGATTTCCTATTTGTTAAGGTTCCTACTTTCGAAGGCTATAGTATGGTTGTCTTGCATTAATACTGCTCCAATTTTGAATCCTGAAGCATCGCATTCAACTATGAATGGTTTGGAGAAATCTAGAGTTGCCAATACCAGTGTGGTTGACATTACTTTTTTTAGATTCTCGAAGAATTTGTATGCCTAGTTATTCCATTGGAAAGCATTATTTTTTAACAAGCTTACCAGTGGCGAGTTCAAATTTTCATAGTTCTTTATGAACATTATGTAATTCCTTATTAAATCAAGAAATCCTCTTAGTTTTGAAATGTTCTTGGGTTTTGGCCATTTTCTAATTGCTTTGATTTTGCTGGGATCCACTTTGACTCTCTCTTTAGATATGACATGTCCAAGGTATTCAACTTCCTTCTATCCAAAGGTACATTTTGATAATTTTGCATAAAATATATCATTCTTCAATATGAAAAATACTTCTTCTAGATGTTGAGGTGCTCCTTCCATGTTTTTCTATAGACGAGGATGCTACCAAAGAAGACCAATATTAATTTTAGCAAGTATGGGTGGAAGAGTTCATTCATAGTTACATGTAAGGTGGTTGGTGCATTTTTTAAACCCAATGGCATTACTTTAACTGTTGGCATTGTGCGATGAATGACATATCTCCCTTGTGAATAATCTTCTTCATTTGTTGAGCATAAATGATTTAGGTAGGTGGGGCTTGGAATCTGAAAAACTTAGACTTCCTCCCATTCATTTTGAACTTCATGATTTTTTTTGGGATTTGCATAATACATCCTTAGTGTTTGCAACCATTGTACTCCTAAGATGACATCTACACCTCCTAAGGGGAATGTATAAAAACTGTACTCCATCTCATATTTGTTAAGTTGAATTTTAACTTGATGGAACTTCCCTACTCCATCTATTCTTTTCCTATATGCCACCATAAGTTTTAAATCTCCTATGGGATGGGAAAAGATGTTAAACCTTTTTGCGACATTGATATCTATAAAGTTGTGTACTTCCTGATTCTATTAATACAATAATGTTTTGCTTCTTAATATGTCCTTTAATATTTAATGTTTGTGATAGATATATCTTGTGGTGACTACTAGAGAAATTCTTGGAATATTCTCTTCTTTTGGATCTAGGTTAGGAGTCTTGTTTTCTTCGTCGGAGCTATCCTTTGAAGATTCCTTTTCTTGTTCTGCTTCAAAATTGTAAAGTGTTTATGTAGTGTATCTGTGTCCTAGAGAATATTTGTCTTTGTATGTCCACCATTTGCCATCTTTTTTTCTTTCCAAATTTGACTATTGTTTTCCTCTTTCGCGTGTTGGTGGTGGAATGTAGTTACCGGTGTTTTTTGAAGACAACTTGTCTTCCCTTTTGACTAGTGTTTTGACTTTTCATTATTGGCGTATGGTGTTTTATGGAGCTTATATTTTCACTCAAAAATTATTGTTTCATGTCTATCTTCTTCAATGGTTTTGGGTTTATATAGTTTTAGTTCTTCTCGTATATACTCTTTAAGCCCACATCTATACGTTTTTAGCAGCTCTTCATCAGAAAACACTCTTTGTCTTATAGCTAATACTTCCCACTTGTGGGTGTATTCACTCACAATTCCACTTGTTTGAGGTGAACGAATTTTTCATAAACATCCTCTTATTCTTCATCATGGAACATTTTGAGTAGGGCTTCTAATTTGTTTTCCAATTTAACAAACGAACCTCACATCAGCTAGACCACCATAGGAACCAATCGTATGCTTCAACTTCCAAGTTGTTGTATGCGGTCATGACCTCCTTTTGATCACCCATTGGCGAGTTTGCTCTGAAGATGACATCCATTTTATTTACCCACACAATAGTTCCCTTATGGTCTTTACTGTCGTACCTACGTAATTCCATTTTAATTTTGTTGTAGTCTCTTTCGGGAAACTTTGTATAGTATTGATTCCCTTGGAATTGTATATGCGGTATTCGTGGGGCTTCATGCATCAACGAAAATTCATGAGACTTGGGAAAACTTTGCCTTCTGGAGCCTTGTGGCTTTGTGGAGACTCTTTTGTGCTTAAGGGATTAGAAGGTGGATTGAATTATCCCATAAATTGGCTCACCATGTTCTCTATTTTTTTTATATTAATTTCTATTTGGTCTTGATTACTAATTATCTTCTCTTGGACTCTTCCAAATTCCTCCTAATGTTTTTTGACATTGTTAAGGTGCTGGTACATTCTATTGATTTCATTGTGAAATTTCCTTGAATTCGCATCGTCATTGCTACATCCCATTTTGTTTCTCTTTTTTTTAGTAGACCCAATTATATATATCTATATATAATATATATATATATATATATATTAATATAATATAATATATATTTATAAATTATATTATATTATACTATATATTAATATAATTAATTATATAATTAATAATTAAATATAATTATAATTATATATTTTAATATATTATAATAATTAAATATATATCTTATATATATTATACTAATATATATATATAACTCTCATGGCATGAAAAGCATAATGATATGTCATTTGACTCGAGGATTAGTTGATTGACTTGCGTAAATAAATGCTCCATCGATTGGTTGATTGCTAATTGAGTGGTGCGATGGAAGAGACGTGTCAAGGTTTATTTGGCAGTGGAGGGTATTTTGGAAACAAAAAGGTACAATGCGTGGGCAGAGCAGACATGAAGTTTTGAGGATGAAGGAATGGTTGAATAGGTGTTTGGACAATGCAGTTGGGGAATCATGGGTCATGGTGAGGTGGAGAGGAAGGATGCAAAAATAGAAGTGTATGAAAAATGGTTGGCAGTGATCAAGAGGAAGCAATGGCACAACAGATGGGGAAACATAGATGATAGAATGAGACATTGACAAAGAACCTAGTGTATGTGGGGTGTTTCCAAGCATGAGGTGATGCAGGGACAACGAGAGAGAAAATGGATGGATATAGGGTTTCCAACAAGAGAGAATATTGTTGTGCTCTGATACCACCTGTACGAAAAAAATTTCTTTTCACTGAATTCGCCAAAGTAAGATACATTTCTTATATATATATATTATATATTATATTATATATATATATATATATATATATATATATATATATATATATATATATATATATATATATATATATATATATATATATATTATTCATATAATAAGATGGTGATTACAAGCCCTTGGGTGGTTCTCCTTATAGGATTTAACTGGCCACAATGATTAAGAACACATCTTTTGACATTTAAGCTCCCTTTCATAATTAACTGGGTAACTTATTTAATTAATTTATTAATTTAATTTATATATATGTATATATATATATATATATATATATATATATATAGTTATGAATATTTTATTGGTAACATTGGTAGGTTGGGTATCTCACCCAAGTTCAGATTATGATGCAAGTGTTCTACCATAGGATTTTTGAGGGTCATTACTAGGAAGATCAATAAGAAATAAGATATATGTGATCCTTACCTATTATATAACAAGTTGTATCCCTCCCATTGATTATATCATGGGATGGTTGTGATCCTTGCTTGGTAAGTTGTATTTTGCTATTTCTCGATGAGATGACATGAGATGAGAGTATCCAATAGGACCTTCCTCATTATCTGAGAGGGTAGTAGCTTTAGTTCCTCTATGATTCTTTTTCTTTAGATTCAATAATGTTTTAATAGATAGAGTTGAACAGAGATGGGACATGACATGTTGATAGGTTTCATATGATTATTACATGATGTAGTTATAATATCTCCCTAGCTAAGAGGGAGTGTTAATTTGGCAGGTCAGTGACAAATTCCAACCATGGGACTAGATTCCACTTTTTGAGAGGACTAATTTTGACTATTGAAGCACTCAATTTGGACAAGAGAAAGTGTACTTATGAAAAAATCCCACATATGCACTTTTGGATATTTCAACCGTAATAGGAAATTGGTCACCCTTGGAAGCCTATAAATATAAGTGACCTCAAGCTCATTTAGACATCACCAAACATCATTTTCTCTTCTTCATTTATTGGTTCACATAGGTATGAAGATGGGTCAAGGAAAGTGGTTCATACAGGTATGAAAATATAGGGTCTAAAGCTTGCACATATTCTAGGGTTTTGGGTCACAACCACATGCCTGTCAAAATAAATTTTTGGCTGTAATCACAAGATTGTAGGCACAAGGTCATGGTGGGAAGCTCTCAGTCACCTTCTTCCTCCATGTGATTGAGCTCTAGGGTTGGATTTTGACATTTGACAGTAGTTGAATGAAGGTGGGACGAGTTGACTTTGATCGAGGTTGATACTGGGAACATATTTATGAATGTTGTTGGGTTAACTTTGTTGGATGATTTTGTATTGGGCTCATTGTACTCTCTACTAAACATTTTATGACAATATAATATAAGAATAATTTTAAGGGTTTTCCCCATAGTGGGTCTTTCCCTGGTCTTTGACCAAATATGGTGTCTCTTGTTGATGTGTTGATTGTCTCCTTTCTCATTGCATTTAATGTTCAATATTTAATTAGTCTCGATGATTGGAAATATTAATTGTCATTGAAAATATTTCTAATTTAATAACTGAATTGGGCTCAAATGTAATTGAAATAACATAGAGCAATGTGAAATTTAACAAATTCTTTGCAAACACTTAAGGAAGGAACAATATGAAACATGGGAAAGGGTTTCAGTAGAGGGGAACTCCCAAACACTAACAAAATCCATTAATTCCATCTTGACAGAGATATCTTCCTAGGCCATCAATGGATGGGGTTCTTTGAAAAATTAAAGGGGTATGATGATATGATAACCCATGAATTTTCCCTGACCCTTCACTTTCAAGGGGAAAATAGTGCCACCACTATTGTAAGGGGACTTGTCATCCATTTGAATTCAAAGCTAATTAGAAAAGTGGCCAACATACCTTTGGGAGTTAGATGGGGCCAAGAAGATAGGATAAAGGCCATCACAACAAAGAGAAAAATATTCCTCCCTGAATAGAATTCAGTTGAAGACAAGAATGGATTTAGAAGGGAGAACATTCCTTACCCTTGGGATGATGTGGCCTATAACATCTTAAAGTACATATCTTGTGAAGGAAGGTTGAGTGTTGTGTATGCCTATCAATTTAGACTACTCTATGATATGAGGTTCCAGACAAACTTTCCTATTCCAAGTAGAGTCATTATTCCACATTTTTTCCTTTAGTCCATGATTAAAATGAGCTAGAGGGTGAGGTAAGGGAAACACTAGTACATTTCCCATCATGTTCTCATAAGGCTCATTGTTATGAATGCCTTAATCCAACTTAGGAACCCTATGTTATGAACTGATTTTGTGCATGTGGATAGGAGGGCCTTCATCGATACACAAACCCAAATTTCAACACAACATAGAGATACCACCAAATCCAGTGCTATTGAGGAAGAAGGTGAATGAGAGGAGGAGGAAGAGGGTGAAAAACATGAAGAATAAATTAAAGAAGGAATAAGAAATTAAAGGAGAAGCTAGAGAAGGGAGGAAGGAAGAGGAAGGAAAAGAAAAGGTAGCAAAAAAGACCCTTAGATATCCCTTTAGACCTCAGAAGAAGAGAAAACAAATGTTAATTTTAAATAAAAATGGTATGTTCTATTGATAGCACAATTTACTTTGCTTTTCCTTATTAGCAGAATGAAAATTTCTAATTATTTCCAGTATCAATCACATTGACAGTAAATGCAGATAGAACACAAAAACATGTGTAGAAGAGAAGCCAAGATAAGAGAACACAAGATTTGGCAAATGCTAGGGAAAAAACCCAATGGGGGGAAAACCTTTTAAACAAATATTCTTATTATTATTGAATAGTTCAAAAAAGGGATATAGAGTACATAGATCAAATTCACTTGCCCAATATGAAGTCAAAACAACCCTGTCAATGTCAATAGTCAATAGTAGTGAACTTCAACCCTAACTAGAAAGTCAACACAAGTCAAATCAACTACAAAAATTCCTCCAAGTAGCTCAGTCAACAATAGTCCAATTTGACCTTCAAAAAGGGTCAAATTCAACACAAAAAGGTCCACAAAATTCAGTTGACCTTGGTCAAACTCTACTTAGCCCTGCAGTCAAATAGTGATTTGGTTAACGTAGGTCAAACAACCTTAATTGCCTCAGTTTTTGTGCGAGAGAATGCGGCCTCAAGGGATCATAATTCTGACCAGAAAAATGCAGACAAAGATATTCAAATGACCCCTGGTGAACACTGGTCTACACTCTGAAATTTTTCCCTGGAGTTTATGTCATGAAATTTCATCCTTCTATGTCACACGTGGGTGAGAGAGAGAGGTTGCCCAAGTTGTAGGAACAAAGTAAGAGAAGAGAGAGAGAAGAATAATTTGTTTGTGTGATGTCCAAATGAGGAGAGAGTTCACTGCTATTTATACAATTTGTTGAGGGTGAGGAGACACATCCATTGGGCTTCTTAATCCTACATTTGACTAAGCCCTACCTTGATAATTTGTGCATGAGAGAAAATAAATTCAAAATTCCACTTCTGGTTGTCCGAATGAGATGATATTTATATCAAACTTGGATCTCTAGAAAATAGGAAACCAATGCAATAATAATATGTATCAAATGAGTTGTCCCAAGGTGGTATTTGGCCCTAGTTGACAATTTTAACACTCCCTCTCAAGTAGGGAGAATTCCACCTACCAATCCATCTGTCATCAACATGCCATCTTATCTCCATCATCACTGATTTTCTCTGCTCTACTGAACCATGAAGTAATAATGAATAAGTGATAGAGAGTGAGTCACAAGACCTTACCACTCTCCATTGACAAAAGTTAGTCCTTGATCCCAGATCAAGTTGTTGAACGCCATGCATCCTAGTCATAAGGAGTACAACAGTACATGATGCATCCATTGGTAGTGCTATGGTCCCTAACCACTTTTCCCAACTCATTGGCCGGATGAAAGGTACTTCCCATGAGTCCTGAAATTCATGGGTAAGATGTGTGTTGGGGCATCGACAGGAGAAGGTGAACCAATCATCTTGCTCATATGCCATAGGAGAAGGTGAACCACTCATCCTATGCATATTTCAATCATAGGGGAAGGTGAACCACTTACCGTACATACATGTGTCGGCAATCATAGGGGAAGGTGAACCACTCACCATACACACATGTCAACCATCATGGGGTATCAGAGGGGATGGTGAACTACTCACCGTGTATCTAGCGCACCATTAGGGGAAGTTGAACCAATCACTCTGTGGTTTCTCATAGCTCCAAGAAGCACCCCAAGCCCCCATGAGCTCCCAAAGCTTAGTGTCCAACCCATACGAGACCCTCATAGGAGTGCCTTTCCAAAACTCCAAGCCTCTCTCAGAAGGTTAAGAATTTGACCTTCCCCAAAGGCTTCATGAGAATGTCTGTGACCTACTCATCCTTCATGATGTGTTGGAGAATTATAGCTCCCTGTTGTACCATATCCAAAATAAAGTGGTACCTGATATTAATTTTCTTGGAATGATCATAGAACATGCGATTCTCTAAAGGGAAAATCCCACTCTAGTTGTGGCAGAAGATCATGGTGGTGTCTAGCACATGATCAAATAGCTCACTAAAAATATTCTGCAACCAAGCAACTTCACAACAACCCATACTTACAATAATGTATTTAGCCTTGGTGATGCTTAAAGCAATCAATTTCTACTTCCTGCTCATCCAAGATATTGAGGTAGACCCTAATGAGAAGAAACACCCAAATTTGCTCTTACGATTGACCACACTACCAACCTAATCATCATCTATATATCCATGTAGCCTCAAATTCCCAACGATGTATCTCATACCATAGTGGATTTTTCCCTAGAGATATCTCAAGAGATTCTTAGCAGCAATCCAATGAATATGATGAGGCTCGACCATAAATTGACTCAACGTGTTCACATCAAAGCATATCAGGATGATTGTTTACTGAGAACATCAAGGCCCCCACAAGTTGACGATACTCGGAAGGTTTTGCTAATCCAGGCCCATAAACACTTCCAAATAGCTTCTTAAAGTTGAGTTCCATTGGAGTATACACAGACTTGAAATCCAATATCCCACATGTCTCAAGAAACTTCACAATATATTTTCCTTGAGAAAGAAAAATTTCACTCGGATTTTTGCTAGAACTCTAGTCCTAGGAAGTAGTGCATTGGCCCTAGGTCCTTCATCTTGAATTCAGAAGCCAACTACCTCTTGCATTAATGAATGAGAGGGTCATCACCTGTCAGAAAGAGATCATACACATAAAGGACTGGAATGAGAGGCCTGTCCTTTTCAATCTTGAAGTATAGGTTTGGGTCAATATCTCTCCTTGTAAATCCCAACTTCATAAGATAGCTATCAATCCTCTCATACCAAGCCCTGGGGGCTTGATTCAACCCATAGAGGGATTTCTTCAACCTCCATACATGTTTCTTATGGTATTGAACTTTAAACCTCTTGTGTTGTTCTACATAGAGTTCCTCATCAAGCAATCCATGCAAGGAAGAAATTTTGACATCCATTTGGTGTAGGTGCCATCCTTGCAAGGCAACAAGGGATATGATCAAATGGATGGTGTTATATCAGGAAAATGGTGCAAATATATCATGATAGTCTACTCCTTCCTTTTGAGAGAAGCGTCGAGTAATGAATTTGGACTTGAACTTTTCAACACTCCCATTAGATCCATGTTTGATTTTGTAGAGCCATTTTGAAGTGATCACTGAATTGTCCTTGGGTCTAGGAACTACATCCCAAACATCATTCTTCATGATCGACTCATATTCCTCATTCATTGCATCCTTCCAGACTTGGTGTTTGATGCCTTCTTTGAATGTACAACGCTCAGATTATACAATGGTACTAATGGCAGCTAAGTTCCCTTGGTACCTATTCGATTTCTTGCTTTCACAAAATGTCCCCCTTGGTGCAATATGTTTCTTAGCATCTGCAAGAGTATCTTTGAGCCACAAAGATAATTTTCTTGAAGTAGAGGGCTCACTAGGAGGTGGATCAATGTGATCCATCAGAAATTCAACATCGAGCATCTGATCATCCGATAGAGATTCATCCTGATTTCCTACATCATCATCATTGCCTTCTTAGGGATAGGAAGATATTAGGCTTTCTAAGGGAAAATATTTATCAAAAGTGACATCATGACTTATTTCCACTTCGCTTTGACTAGGCACATAGATTCTATATGCCTTCGAAGGTTCACTGTATCCCACGGATGTTCCTTTCTTCCCAAATGCATCTAGCTTGTTTCTTTTCTCTTCTGGCATATGAAAATATATGGGATAACCAAGAATTCTAAAAATGAGAAACATCAAGTTTCTTATAGGTGAAAAATTCTTTGGGTGTCTTGAATTCCAATGCTTGATGTGGGTATCTATTTTGAACATACACAATGGTGTTGGAAGCTTCTCCCCATGAGAAATTTGGTAGGCCTTGGTCATGAATCATGGCACATGTGGCTTCTATGATAGTTTGGTTCTTCGTTTCGACAACTCCATTATTTTCAAGAGTATATATCGTAGTGGTCCCTCTTAATGCAAAATTCTATACAATATTCATTGAATTTATTTTACTCATATTCGGTCCCATTATTGGCCCTCAATATTTTGACCTTATCCTTGTTTGATTCTCGACCAAGGCTTTGAAAGAGCGAAACCATTTGAATACTTCATCTTTCTTCTTTAAGAAATAGATCCATGTTTTATGATAGAATTCATCCATAAATATTTCATAGTACAAATATCTACCCAAAGATGTCATATGCAACATACCCGATAGATCAGAATTTACCAATTGAAGAATATTGGTAGATTGAATTTGAATTGAGGGGAATGGTCCCCTTGTATGTTTTCCAGCGGCACAGTTTTGACAAACACCTTCATGATATAAGTTGAATTCAGGCATACCTATGAACATATTCATTACATCAGGCAAGGATTTGTAGTGAAGGTGAGAAAATATTCAGGGAAATAATTCAGATTGAAGAGAAGTATTGCAAGTCATTCGTCCCAATGGACTTCCTCCAACCTGATTAATACCTTCAACCCTGAATCCAAGAGTGAATTCATCTCTCAAGTTCCTTTTCGAAACATGAACCTTCTCATAAAAAATTGTCACCTTGAAACCTTTATCTTCCATCGCAAAAATAAAGATCGGGTTGTTTTTCAGATTAGGTACATACAACACTTCTTGTAAATGAAGGGTTTGACCATGATTTAAGTTAAGAGTAACAATCCCAATTCATTGCGCATGATAAGTGGCACTATCCTCAAGTATAATATCCATATTAGTCTTCTTTTTAATCAAGTTTGAAAGGTCCTCCTTGTACCCCGTGAACTGCCTCGAGGCACCGCTATCAATCAACCAATGATCCAATGTATCCGAAGGAGATGTGGTGGTGAGGGAAGAAATAGGATAAAATTATTTTTGCTTTTCTACAACATTAACTTCTTCATACCTAGAGTTTATCGATTTCTTGGGAGGATGACCATTTCCATTTCGAGCAGTGGGAGAATTCCTCTTTCCTTAATTGTTGAACCCTTTGTTCCTTTGAATTCCATTGGCTTTGTAGTTGTTGTTATTGTTGTCATCATCTCTTGGAGTATTCTTTTTGTGAGGACACTCTCTAGCAAAGCGGCCAAACCTGTTGCAATTGAAGCATCTTTCTTTTCTTCCTTCTTTGGATCTCGACTTGAACCCCTGAACTTGTCTTTTTGGACCAACATTGTTTTTACTTTTAGCATGAGCAGAGAAGGTAGTAGGATTGTTTCCATTTGAAGGCTTGTCTCTTTCTATCATCCTTATTTATTCTTGAGTGCATCTAATAAATAATTCATCAAATCTCAGAATCTTCTCATTGTTGAGGATGGTAGTGTTAAACACATCCCATTCTCTTGTAAGGCCTCCAAGTGCAATAAGAGTTAGATCCTTGTCACCAATAACTTCTCCAATAGATAGGAGATCATTCTTGATTTCAATCATCCTCGTGAATTAGGATTGAATGGATTCTCCTCTATACATCTTGATGTCTTTTGACTTGTTCTTGAGAAAGAGAACTTGATTTGCATTATTTAGTTTGAACATCCCAACCAACTTGTCATACGTCTCCTTAGATGTTTCTAAATTAGAAATATAGGTAACAAAAGGCTTGTCAATAGAATCAACAATAATTTTCATAGATTTAACCTAACCTTTCTTGTACTTGGTTTATGCAACAACAGATGCTTTTGAAAGGAGGCTCCACTATTCTTCCTTTGACATAGTCCATAACATCATTTTCTTCCAATTTAGTCAAATATAGAGACATCTTCCATGCATGATAGTCAAAGTTGTCCTTAAGCTTGTACTCAGATTTGAAGTAAGATGTAGTCGTCATTGGGAATTGTTCCAAGTTCTTGTCCAACAACTTCCCTTAGTGATTTTTTTCTTCACTTTTTCTTGGGATTTGTCTTCACCTGAGCTTTGATATGATGTTAATTTTAGATAACAACGGTATGTTCTATGCCTAGCACAATTTACTTCAATGTTCCTCATTAGCTGAATGACAATTTCTAATTATTTCCATTAGCAATCACATTAACTTAATCACATTGATAGTAAATGAAGATATAACATAAAAACATGTGGAGAAGACAATCCAGGACAAGGGGACACAATATTTGGCGAATTTCAGGGAAAAACCCCAATGTGGAGAAAACCCTCTCATCAAATCTTCTTATTATTATTCAATAGTTCAATAGAGAGAGAGAGATTATATACATCAGATTCACTTGCTCAATACACAGTCCAAACAACCCTGTCAAATTCAACAGTTAATAGCAATCAACTTTAGCCCTAACTATGAAGTCAATGTTGTTCAAATAAACTAAAAAACTTACTCGAAACAGCTCGATCAACAACAGTGCGATCCGACCTTTAAGAGGGGTCGAAGTCAACCCAAAAAAGCCCACAAAAACTCATCCAACCCTGACCAAACTTCAGTTAGCGCTATAGTCAAATAGTCCTACGGTCAATGTGTGTCAAACAACCTTAATTTCCTTGGTTTATGTGCTAGAGAATGTGACCTCAAGAGATTGGAATTATGCCTAGAAAAATGGTACTAAAAACAATCAAACGACCCTTGGTCATCGCTAGTCTACACTCTGAAATTTCAGCGTGTAGTTTCACTTCTAAAATTTCATCCTTTTATGCCACATGTAGGAGAGAGAGATAAAATGCCCAAGTTGTACGAACCAATTAGGAGAAGAAATAGAGAAGAATGATGTGTGTGTGTGATTTCCAAATGAGGATAGAGGTCACTACTATTAATACAATTCTTTGAGGGTGAGGAGACACATCCATTAGGCTTCTTGAGACTACATTTAAGTGAGGCTGACCTTGAAAATTTGTGCATGAGAGAGAATAAATTCAGAATTACACTTCTTCTTATCTGAATGAGATTATATTTATATCAAAATTTGACATCTCTAAAAGTGGAATCCAATGAAATAATCATCTCCATCATATGAGCTGTCCGAAGGTGGAATTTGGCCCCTGTTTCCAATTTTAACAACAAAGAAGCCTCTCACAAGGCAACACAAAATAAGAGGTGGCTGCTACCCCTTAGTACACTTGTCAAACCCAAGAGGAGGCAACCCAAGTAAGGCCCCTTGTACTTTCAAAATAAGGAAGATAACTAGGATCAAACAAGGGAAGTTTCATCCTCCGTCAATAGTCCTAATCACAATTGAGAAATTTGTCAGCCACTGAGAGGGAGAATTAGGATGAGGGAAAGGGAAGATTTATGAAGTTACCTCCATGAAATCCAAGTTAAAGTATGCTCAAACATACCAAAGGATACCAACCACTAGGGTGGTCAAATCCAAGCAGAGTCTAGCCTGCTACAGGAAAGAACAAAACTTCAACAGGACAAAGTTGTTGTCGGGTAAGGAGAAACTACTATAGGAAGGGATAGTAGCACCTCAAGATGAGGGAGAAGGTCCACAAGCACTCCAAGAGGCTTATACACAAGCTAATCTTGGATCCTATTACAAATTTGTTGAAGTAGGAAGAATTATACCTGAAAAGTTTGCGATTCGTCTCCTATTTGAATTAGAAAAGGAGAGAAGATGAATTCACCAGTGGATGTAGATTACCAAATCAAAGAAAGTAGAGGATGTAGGAACCATAGAGGAAAACATGAAAAAAATGTGTAAGGAAATGGCTGAATTGAGGCTCAAATAATAAATCATGAGGAAGCAACTACAATTAGAAAACTAGAGGTTAAGAGAGAAGCTACATGAAAGGGAGGCACAACTTGCCACCATGGCAAGCTTGTCCATGGAGGCCATCCAGTGTAGGAAACCATCAAAATAATATGCCATCTTCTTCAAAGGACAATGATTTCAATTTCAAATTAAGATATTCACATAATATGGCTCTCCCCCATTTCAAGATTACATGAAGTTCATTGACTTCCGTCGAGATGTAAGCATTGAAGATAGGGCCAAATTGGCATAATTTTATATGCACAACATGATCCTCACAAACATGAACCTTTGGGACCCAAACTCAAGGTTGGGATACGCACCCCCAATGGCTTTGGCCTCTTGGATTTTCCATGAAGAAACAAGGGCCGAGGAAGTAAATAAGGTTATGGCTAAAGAAGCAAGTGAGCCCCTATACATTAGAGAAAAATTAATAAGTTGAAAGTTTGTTATAAGCAACCATATCCTTATCTCAATAGATCCCAAATTGGCCCATCACTACCTGTAATAGAAGGAACAAGCCATCCTCCATTTTGAATATACCTTTAGGCTATTGGGGACCAAGAGTTTTCAGGCTTGTTACATGTCATTTTGTCACATCCAATCAAATTTCATAGAAACCGCATTGATCAACATCTAATGACACTTTTCTCTCATCCCCTGCAAAGCATAGAACATCTTATCTCTAAAAATTCCAAGAATTCTAGGCTTAATAACTTAAAAACCTTTTTTTGGACCCATGACACTTCCCCTTTGAGAAACTTGCATTGTTGCATGTCGTATGTTGAGGAACTATGTTGACCAACACATGTTGCATTTGGTACAAGTGCGATGCCCTCTAGAATTCAATAAAAGATAAAAAAAAAAAAATCGAATATTCTCTTTCCAGAAGCTTTCAAGGTGGTTTTAAGCATTTACTATTGACTGAGATATCAAACTCCTATGCTTGAGGTCTTATCTCTTATCCCTAGATATTATCCTCTCTCATATGTGGATCTAAGTCCTCTAATGGTAAATCTCAAACTACCCTACTTACCCTATAAATTTGTTGCCTCCCATGGAGTATGAGTTGGCTTTTGGAGACTCTTAGTTATGCCCTCATGCTGCGGCTTTGCAACAAAAGGATCCATTATCCACCCATGCACTTTAGTTGTGATTGAAGACTTTCTTTGTTACAAGGGAAGGACAAATAGTTGGGAGTCATCTACATGGTCAATATTTTTGAAGGGTTGTAATCTCTCCTATTGTCATTAATAAAAAAATGGTTTATTTTTTCCTATACTTATGTCTCATTAATGCATATGTATTACAATTCCTTCTTGAGTCATTGTTTAATGATGTTAGTGTTAGAAAATTGGAAAGATAGAAATATTTTCTTATACTGATAATCACTTGTGATATATTATGTTCTTATTAACTTCTTTGTGTTATTCCTTTATCTTATTCTCGTCAAGCAATTATGAAAAACATGAATATCATGGACATGAAATGTAGGCACTCAACTAGGGCTAAAATCCATATATAAGGGAAAACATAGTTAAAGAAGTCGTCCTTCAGTAGATTCAAAATAACATAGACCAAGGCCTAGACCTTAGACCAAGTCAACTTTACAAGATGATTTAGTGGTCTCTTTTCATCCAACAACTTCAACCCAACAAAAATCCAGACATTCAACTTCCATGCTACAAATTTTTGACCCTAGCTTCAGAATTTCAGCCTCCCTAGCTACCGCCAAATTTCGCCCCCCTGTAATACTCCAACACTTTGGACGTGTGGGATAGCAGATATAAAAATTGACTTCTCTTGCTTGATATGGTGCTCCTCCTTCTTCGCTAGTCCTTTCCTCTTCTTTCTTAGAAATTTTTACTTCTTCAGGCCCCAGATGTTGCAGATTGAATTTGTGAGTGTGTGTGACAAATGAGGTTGATTTATTGCCCCTCATCTTAGACCGATTTGTCTAGTTTGAGCCAACTTGGTGGAGGAGTCCTAATTGACCTATTTTACAATAAAATAAATTTCTTCTTTGACAAATAGAGATCAAGAAGGGAATTTTACAATATGAAATGGACAAGAACACTTGACATAAACCTTAGAAGCCTTCAATGCAGGATTTGAACTAGGAACAATTGACCCAAGCATGAATCCCATGCTTTAATAAGTCAAATTCTTAAATAATAAAATTTAATTTTCTCTCTTTTGAAAAATATATTTCTTTATGACTCAAATACAATTATGAAGACTGACATTAGTTACATCTTTTCAACCATCTGTCTTAACTAGGGAGGTATTCATAATTACATATATAAAGGTATATGGATGATTTCAAAATGAACTACGAAGAGTTATAGCACACTCAGTGATGCGAACTAGATAACTGACCAGGGTATTCTACCTAGGTGGGACTAAGTTGGACTCAAGATTTCAGTCAATGTAGGTACCATCAGGCTTACAAGCTAACCATCAACCCATGGATCTAGTTGTGTATCCAAGGTCAGAGCTCCATGACCAATGCGACCCTACCTCTTAGGGATCTAGACATAAACACATAGGCCATCCAGATGTCCTCCAAAGCACCCACCATTAGATGCTTCGACTCTACCTATCAAACTAGATATATCCATTTGTTCAAGCATGCTTCTAGAGTGTTCATCCTTTTTATGGATAAATTTACTTGTACAAACACAAACCCAAATCAATAATAAAATTTTAAATATAGATACAAGAAAATTAAAACCTTTCAGCTTCCTCAATCGTTCTAATGCTACTTTCATCATCAAGTTATATACAATTTTTCGGAAGCTTTTTTCTTCTTTCCTTTCTTTAGCCGCACCAAATATATCTTCATGTCTTTCTCTAGCCTTTTGTTTACAACTTCATGAATATTTATCAATAATGATTTTTATTACTTCAAAGTATTCACTGTCATAATATTCCTTCGCTGTTAACTGGGGAGATATACCATTTTTTCTATCTAGGCTCCCTCTTAACTTAGGGAGATGAAGTACTTACTTCTTTTATAACACCGAAGAACCTTTTGGGGATTTTATTCCATTTTATGGAATCAAGATTATATTTATCATCATAACTTCCTTCATCATTCTTATCAATATTATCATGTCATCCTCAATTACGAACATCTTCAGCATCTTGAATATCATGTACCTACAAACTTTAATATCAATTACAACCAAAAACATACAAAAGAATGAAGTTAACTATATCAAAATCATGTTACTACAATGGAATTATTTAGACTTTATATATCAAACACCTAAACTTAGTTAAGCTCATATTCAATAAGAGACCCATCCTTTTACATACTAGACTTCAACTTCTTGCTAGGGTTTTGTCATAAATCCTAGAATCAAAGCCTTAGATATTAGTAGTTAAATGAAATAATAATCCTACTATACATCTAAGGTTTTATCGATTATCCAATTTTACATTCCAGACTCTACCAGGGTTTGTTGAAAACCGTAGGTTTTTTCAAAAATATATCATAAATTAATCACATCCTAGGATATCAATCTTTACAAGGGATTAGCTACAAATCCTAGAATTCATAAACTAAAAACATGAGTAATCATATACATATCTAGGATTTCATGCATTAACATCTCATACCAATATTCATATGTACTAGGTAAACCCAAGACACAAACATTAATACATCAAAGTTAGATATACAAAGAGTTTTCACTGGGATAGGGTTTCGATCAAACACATCAACATACACGTAAGTCTTCATTTCTTGAATCTTACTTACAAGGGTTTTTTTTCAAAAACCCTAATTCATCAAACCCTACATATCTAGGGTTTCAATATATAATTTAGATACTCATAGAAAACCCTAAAGGGATAGGGTTTATATCTTAAAATCCTTAATCATCAACGAATAGGACCAACAACCCTAAGTAAACTAGGGTTTCATAATTAATATTAACCTACCCTTAGCAACAAGAGGCTAGGGTTTTACAGTGAACCCTAATATTTTACTGTTACACAAGAATGATCAAACAATATCATGAGGGTAGATTCAATCTAATGATTAATCACCCTAACAAGAATATTTGTGATTCAAAAACCTAGAAATGACAATATTAGTAATGTAAAGCAAATTTAAAAATAATAATGATCATACCTTGTACATGAAGAGAACTTTATAACAAATCTTATAGTCTAAGACAAAACTTGAGTTTTTTCTAAACAAACCTTGTAGGACATCAATACTTGAAGAACTTTCTTTTTGATAGAACTTCTTCCATCCTTCAAGTCCATCCTTTGAAGTCTCTTCAATAACCTTTGAGCATTCAATAACCTTTTCTAACCAAGGAAATATAAATAAAATATTATTAACATATAATACAAACAAACCTTAATGTGAGGAGGAAATCAAACATGAAAAGATGAAACAAGGAACACAATACTTATATTCTATGTAAAACAATGGAGGCTCCCTCTTAATCAAATCTCAAGGAATACCTATAACTTAAAAAAATAACTCAAAAATGTTATAACAAGGTATGTTAGTCCTACAAAATTTAGAAATCAAAACATAAAGGAAAACAATTCAAAACTTTAAAATAGAAGACTAAGAGGGATACAGGAGAGAGAGAGGACCTAGTAGTATAAGTCCTTAACTTTTGATTATTCAATCTTGTTCTTCGTAGGTGGAGCTTCATTCGTAACATTTGCTTGATCCCTATCTTTTTTCTTATTCCTTGGATTCTATGAACATTGAAATTTGTAGTGAGCCATCTTGTGACAATTGTAACAATCGATCTTGGATAGGTCAAATCTCTTCTTTGGTCCTTTGAACTTCTTGAAATTTCCCTTCTTATTTTGATGAGAAAAATCACTAGTAGATATGTTTACCTCTTCATATTCCTTGTTGTTTTTTACTAATGATATTCAAGCTTCTTCTTGACTAAATGCATTCCAAATTTGCTCAAATGTTGGTGTATCCTTCCAAATGTCGATTCCTGATGCAAAAGCACTCCACGATTTTGGTAGTCCTAAAAGAGTAGTAATTATGAGCTATTTTTCTGATACAACTTCATTTATTGCTTGCAGCTCATATTTGATTCTAGATATCCTTATAAAAAATGATGAAACAATATAATCATTCATTATCTTAATAGTTCTTAGTTCATTATCGATGTTTTCTATTTGACCAATGTTCTTGAATGTGAATAATTTGGAAAAAGCCTCATAGATTTATTGAGTAGAATCTATGTTGGAAATGTATGGGATTAAGTTGTACTTTACTCCATCCACTATTAGATTCATGGTTACAATTTTTGATTCCTTAAATTTCTCTTTATCTTCTTCATTTGTTGGCTTCTTGATTTTCCCTTGAACAAGATTCAATACTTTGTGCTTTTCGAGGATAAGATTTATCCTATTTTTCCATGCCTTGTAGTTGGAGGCTTCTTCTAGTTTGTTTTATTTCTTCATTGAGCTTTTCATATTGATGTTTTCTATTCCTTGTGACCTAAACTTGAAAATATTTATTCTAATCCTTGTGACCTAACCTCAGAACTCCTTATTCTCCTTTCCGTAGATCTTTAGGCTTCCTTTTTATTCCATCTCTCACCTTAGCTCTGATACCATGTTAGGAAATTGAAAAGGGAGAAAGATTTTCTTATATTGATAATTGCTTGTGATATTATTATGTTATGTTCTTCTTAACTTATTTGTGTTCTTCCTTTATCTTCTTCTCATCAAGCAATTATCAAAAACATGAAGATCATGGACACCAAATGTAGGCACTCAACTAGGGATAAAACCCTTATATAGGGGAAACCCCAGTCAAAGAACTCTTCCTTCAGTAGATTCAAAATGATATAGACCAAGAACTTAGACCATCATACCTTCCTCCTCCACCAAGTAAACCTTCCAATATGATTTAGTAGTCTCTTCTTATCCAGTAGCTTCAAGCCAACTAGAATCCAAAAATTCAACTTCCCAACTACAAAATTTTGACTCCAACTTCAAAATTTTGGCCTTTTAGCTACTATAAAATTTTTCCTACCTGTAATACTCTATAAATTATCACATGTGGAATAGGAGAGAGAAAAATTCAACCTTTGTTACTTGATAAGGCCCTCCTTCTTATTCACTAGTCCTTCCTCTTGTTCCTTAGAAATTCACACCTTTTTCTGGCCCTAGAAGATGCAGATCATATTGTCCAGTTTGAGGCTGACTTGGTGGAGGAGACCTAATTATCCTATTTTACAATAAAATAAATTTATTTTTTGAGAAAAAGAGAGCAAGAGGGGTCTTTTACAATATGACATGGACAATGACACTTGACATAAACCCTAGATGCATTGACTGTAGGATTTGACTGAAAAACAATTGACCCAAGAATGAAACCCATGCTTTAATAAGTCAATTTCTGTTCCTTTCTTTTGAAAAATATATTTCATTATGACTGAAATATGATTATGAAGACTAACACCAGTTAAATTTTTTCAATAGTTAGTACATGATATTTGGATGTTGTAGTGCTCTTTCTTGTCATAGTTGTTTTGCAAGTCCTATTTATAGCATTTGGAATTGGAGCTAAAGTTTGCAAGCAAGGAGAAGAGGAATCATTAGACCCCAAGTAGGATTTTCCTCCATGTTCTTATTTATGTGACGAAAGCAAACGTATTTTTGTTCATGTTACTTCTAGATTGAGCCATTAGATCTAGGGAGTTCACTTCTATTAACAGAAGAGAATTATCTGTCAAACAACTTGGTGACCATACTGGGGAAGAAATGTTCCTTTACTAGTTTCCTTTATCCAATCTATTTAGACCTTTGAGAATGACTCAATTTGAGTTGTTTAGACAATAATTTTTCTTAGGGAAGAATGATTCTCAGCTTGGTAGGGGTTTTGTTTTATCTTTTGAATAAAAGTAGCTCCAACACACTTTTTGGTCTGAGACAGAGCAACCCAATAGACTAGTATCTCTTTGTGAGTGGGATGAATCACGCCAGTTGTTATGTATAACCTATGATGGTCCCTGTAGAATGCAAAATTTACATTTTTATGCCTTGCTATGAGTTCTGATTTGATCCAGAGTTTTTCCCCGAGTATTTGATCTTGTCATTATCTCTATAAAGCCATCATTGTGTTTACTCCTTTACATTGAACACCTAATTTTAATGCACCTTTGAACTTTCCTCGACAAACTCCTTTGAGAATTTTAACCATGACTAAGTCAACGTTGATCTCTCAACCCATGTATGCCATCATGAGTGAATCAACCAAAGTTGCAACCACTTCTATGTTTGTTACTACGCAAGAAACTCACTTGTATGGTGGTCCATTAGTGTCTCCAGGCTACAAGTCATTATCTGGAGGATTTGACCTAGGAACAGTTGACCTAAGAATGAATCCCATGCTTTAATAAGTCAAATTCTTAAATAATAAAATTTAATTTTCTCTCTTTTGAAAAATATATTTCTTTATGACTCAAATACAATTATGAAGACTGACATTAGTTACGTCTTTTCAAAATATCCCTCTTAACTAGGGAGGTATTCATAATTACATATATAAAGGTATATGGATGATCTCAAAATGAACTACGAAGAGTTATAGCACACTCAGTGCTGTGAACTAGATACCTGACCAGGGTATTCTATCTAGGTGGGACTAAGTTGGACTCAAGCTTTCAGTCAATCTAGGTACCATCAAGCTTACAAGCTAACCATCAACCCATGGATCTCGTTGCGTATCCAAGGTCAGAGCTCCATGCCCAATGCCACCCTACCTCTTAGGGATCTAGACATAAACACATAGACCATCCAGATGTCCTCCAAAGCATCCACCATTAGATGCTTCAACTCTACCTATCAAACTAGATATATCCATTAGTTTAAGCATGCTTCTAGAGTGTTCATCCTTTTTATGGAGAAATTTACTTGTACAAACAAAAACCCAAATCAGTAATGAAATTTTAAATATAGATACAAGAAAATTAAAACCTTTCAGGTTCCTCAATCGTTCTGATGCTACTTTCATCATCAAGTTATATACAATTTTTCGAAAGCTTTCTTCTTCTTTCTTTTCTTTAGCTGCACCAAATATATCTTCATGTCTTTCTCTAGCCTTTTGTTTACAACTTCATGAATATTTATCAATAGTGATTTTTATTACTTCAAAGTATTCACTGTCATAATATTCCTTCCCTCTTAACTGGGGAGATATACCATTTTTTCTATCTAGGCTCCCTCTTAACTTAGGGAGATGAAGTACTTGCTTCTTTTATAACACCGAAGAACCTTTCAGGGATTTTATTCCATTTTATGGTATCAAGGTTATATTTACCATCATAAATTCCTTCATCATTCTTATCAATATTATCATGTCATCTGCAATTATGAACATCTCCAACATCTTGAATATTATGTACCTGCAAACTTTAATATCAAGTACAACCAAAAACATACAAAAGAATGAAGTTAACTATATCAAAATCATGTTACTCCAATGGAATTATTTAGACTTTATATATCAAACACCTAAACTTAGTTAAGTTCATAGTCAATAAGAGACCCATCTTTTTACATACTAGACTTCAACTTCTTGCTAGGGTTTTGTCATAAACCCTAGACTCAAAACCTTAGATATTAGTAGTTAAATCAAATAATAATCCTACTATACATCTAAGATTTTATTGATTATCCTATTTTACATTCCAAACTCTACTAGTGTTTATTGAAAACCCTAGATTTTATCAAAAATATATCATAAATTAATCACATCCTAGGATATTAATCTTTACAAGGGATTAGCTACAAACTCTAGAATTCACAAACTAAAAACATAAGTAATCATATACATATATAGGATTTCATGCATTAACATCTCATACCAATATTCATATGTACTAGGTAAACCCAAGACACAAACATTAATACATCAAAGCTAGATATACAAGGAGTTTTCATTGGGATAGGGTTTCGATCAAACACATCAACATACACGTAAGGCTTCATTTCTTGAATCGTACTTTAAGGGTTTTTTTCAAAAACCCTAATTCATCAAACCCTACATATCTAGGGTTTCAATACATAATTTAGATATTCATAGAAAACCCTAAAGAGATAGGGTTTATATCTTAAAATCCTTAATCATCAAAGAATAGGACCAACAACCTTACATATCTAGGGTTTCATAATTAAAATTAACCTGCCCTTAGCAACAACAGGCTAGGGTTTTACAGTGAACCCTAATAGTTAAGGTTACACAAGAATGATCAAATAATATCATGAGGGTAGATTCAATCTAATGATTGATCACCCTAACAAGAATCTTTGTGATTCAAAAACCTAGAAATGACAATATTAGTAATGTAAAGAAAATTTAAAAATAATAATGATGATAACTTGTACATGAAGAGAACTTTATAACAAATCTTATAGTCTAAGAAAAAACTTGAGTTTTTTCTAAACAAAACTTGTAGGACATAAATCCTTGAAGAACTTTCTTTTCAATAGAACTCCTTCCATCCTTCAATTCCATCCTTTCAAGTCTCTTCAATAACCTTTGAGAATTCAATAACCTTTTCTAACCAAGGAAATATAAATAAAATATTATCAACATATAATACAAACAAATCTTAATGTGAGGAGGAAATCAAACATGAAAAGATGAAACAAGGAACACAATACTTATATTCTGGTAAAACAATGGAGGCTCCCTCTTAATCAAATCTCAAGGAATACCTATAACTTAAAAAAATAATTCAAAAATGTTATAACAAGGTATGTTAGTCCTACAAAATTTAGAAATCAAAAAATAAAGGAAAACAATTCAAAACTTTAAAATAAAAGACTAAGAGGGATATAGGAGAGAGAGAGGACTTAGTAGTATAAGTCCTTAACTTTTGATTATTCAATCTTGTTCTTCATAGGTGGAGATTCATTAGTAACATTTGCTTGATCCCTATCTTTTTTCTTATTCCTTGGATTCTATGAAAATTGAAATTTTTAGTGAGCCATCTTGTGACAACTGTAACATTCGATCTTGGATAGGTCAAATCTCTTCTTTGGTCCTTTGAACTTCTTGAAAGTTCCCTTCTTATTTTGATGAGAAAAATCGGTAGTAGATATGTTTACTTCTTCATCTTCCTTGTTGTTTTTTACTAATGATATTCAAGATTCTTCTTGACCAAATGCATTCAAAATTTGCTCAAATGTTGGTGTATCCTTCCAACTGTCGATTCCTGATGCAAAAGCACTCCAGAATTTTGGTAGTCCTAAAAGAGTAGTAATTATCAGCTATTTTTCTGGTACAACTTCATTTATTGCTTGGAGCTCATATTTGATTCTAGATATCCTTATAAAAAATGATGAAACAATATAATCATTCATTATCTAAATAGTTCTTAGTTCATTATCGAGGATTTCTATTTGACCAATGTTCTTGAATGTGAATAATTTGGAAAAAGCCTCATACATTTATTGAGCAGAATCTATGTTGGAAATGTATGGAATTAGGTTATACTTTACTCCATCCACTATTATATTCATGGTTGCAATTTTTGATTCCTTAAATTTATCTTTCTCTTCTTCATTTGTTGGCTTCTTGATTTTCCCTTGAACAAGATTCAATACTTTGTGCTTTTCGAGGATAAGATTTATCCTCTTTTTCCATGCCTTGTAGTTGGAGGCTTCTTCTAGTTTGTTTTATGTCTTCATTGAATTTTTCATATTGATGTTTTCTATTCCTTGTGACCTAACCTTGAAAATATTTACTCTAATCCTTGTGACCTAACCTTGAAACTCCTTATTATCCTCTCCATAGATCTTTAGGCTTCCTTTTTCTTCCATCTCTCACCTTAGCTCTGATACCATGTTAGAAAATTGAAAAGGGAGAAAGATTTTCTTATATTGATAATTTATTGTGATATTATTATGTTATGTTCTTCTTAACTTATTTGTGGTTTTCCTCTATCTTCTTCTCATCAAGCAATTATCAAAAACATGAAGATCATGGACACCAAATGTAGGCACTCAACTAGGGATAAAACCCTTATATAGAGGAAACCCCAGTCAAAGAACTCTTCCTTCAGTAGATTCAAAATGATATAGACCAAGAACTTAGACCAACATACCTTCCTCCTCCACCAAGTAAACCTTCCAATATGATTTAGTAGTCTCTTCTTATCCAATAGCTTCAAGCCAACAAGACTCGAAAAATTCAACTTCCCAACTACAAAATTTCGACCCCAACTTCAAAATTTTGGCCTTTTAGCTACTACAAAATTTCATCTACTTGTAATATTCTATAAATTCTCACATATGGAATAGGAGAGAGAGAAATTTGACCTCTCTTAGGTTATAAGGTCCTCCTTCTTCTTCACTAATCCTTCCTCTCGTTCCTTATAAATTCACACTTTTTTCTGGCCCTAGAAAATGCAGATCGTATTGTCCAGTTTGAGGCTGACTTGGTGGAGGAGACCTAATTATCCTATTTTACAATAAAATAAATTTATTTTTTGAGAAATAGAGACCAAGAAGGGTCTTTTACAATATTACATGGACAATGACACTTGACATAAACCCTAGAAGCATTGAATGTAGGATTTGACTGAAAAACAATTGACCCAAGAATGAAACCCATGCTTTAATAAGGCAATTTCTTAAATAAGTCAATTTTTGTTCCTTTCTTTTGAAAAATATATTTCATTATGACTAAAATATGATTATGAAGACTAACACCAGTTACATTTTTTCAATAGTTAGTACATGATATTTGGATGTTGTAGTGCTCTTTCTTGTCATAGTTGTTTTGCAAGTCCTATTTATAGCATTTGGAATTGGAGCTAAAGTTTGCAAGCAAGGAGAAGAGGAATCATTAGACCCCAAGTAGGTTTTTCCTCCATGTTCTTATTTATCTAACGAAAGCACATGTATTTTTGTTCATGTTACTTCTAGATTCAGCCATTAGATCTAGGGAGTTCACTTCTATTAACAGAAGAGAATTATCTGTCAAACAACTTGGTGACCATAATGAGGAAGAAATGTTCTTTTACTGGTTTCCTTTGTCCAATCTGTTTAGACCTTTGAGAATGACTCAATTTGAGTTGTTTAGACAATAATTTTTCTTAGGGAAGAATAATTCTCAGCTTGGTAGGGGTTTTGTTTTATCTTTTGAATAAAAGTAGCCCCAACACACTTTTTGGTCTGAGACAGAGCAACCCAACACACTAGTATCTCTTTGTGAGTGCGATGAATCATGCTAGTTATTATGTATAACCTATGATGGTCCCTGTAGAATGCAAAATTTACATTTTTATGCCTTGCTATGAGTTCTGATTTGATCCAGAGCTTTTTCCCGAGTATTTGATCTTGCCATTATCTCTATAAAGCCATCATTGTGTTCACTCCTTTACATTGAACGCCTAATTTTAATTCACCTTTGAACTTTCCTCAACAAACTCATTTTAGAATTTTAACCATGACTAAGTCAACGCTGATCTCTCAACCCATGTATGCTATCATGAGTGAATCAACCGAAGTTGCAACCACTTCTATGTTTGTTACTACGCCAAAAACTCACTTGTATGGTGGTTCATTAGTGTCTCCAGCCTACGAGTCATTATCTGGAATATTTTCTAGTGCGTCGACTAGTCCGTGGACTTCTCCTTTATCATGTTCATCTGGAATACCATCTGCTCCCTCCTTAATGAGAAACTCACAATATAACCAACCTATTGTTCCCATAACTCCTTTGGAGCAACCATTAGGATAATTTTGAGGTATAAAATGGGCCTCCTAATGAAATTGTAAAATAATAGGGGAAATAATAAAACAAGATTAGATTACATCATTAAATTTTAAAGGGAAAAAAGAAAAAATATTTTTCAACTCGTAATTTCAACTTATCTCCCTATGGGTTCACTTGAGTTTTGAGCAACAACACAAGGAGCAAGGTCCAACGAAAGTATGCAACATGGGTACCCCTTGGATGAGAAATTAAATTGTGCATCCAAAGAGTACTCCCACTCAAAAGTTTATTAGAAGCTTAGGGATATAAGTTGAAAATATGAGTTGAAAAAGTAGTTTTATTATTTCATTGTCTTTTTACTTTTTTTACTCCAAAAATGGTGAATCATCCCCCATGGCTAACATCATCATCTTGAATCCTACTAGTTCTTATAAAGTTTATTTTGGTTGTACATTTTTCTTAGGAGGCCCATTTTAGACCTCAAAATTCCCCTACTGAATATGGTGCATCTCGTAGTGGATTGGGATACTTACATCAACTTACTCCATCCTATACTAAGTACCCTCCTCCCAGGGGGAAATTCCCTCTAGCTAGGAAGAAACCTATTGCTATGATGTTCCCATTTGTTGATCAAATGATACCAATTATTGCTCCACCCTATTTGAGTCCTCTAAATATGGGTGCTTTGTTTCCAAGAATGACTGTTGCTCCTTGGAATCATACAGTGCCTGTTCAACCTGGTTTGGCCTTAACTCAAATCCCAACTTGTCAGCCTGCTATAAATATGCTTCCATTTTGTAATTTTCAATCTATCCAATCCATACCTCAATTTTTCAAAGTTTCCTTTCAGCCAGGTCAACTTCTTCGGGCTATATCCTAAATAAAAATTATCCCATCTACCTAGCCCCTCCAGGGTGCATTACAAACTCCACCCATTGGTCAGTCCATGCCTGAGATGTAGGTAAACCAACCTTTGCATAGCATGCCGTAGGTGCCAATTAGTCAACCCAATATTAGAATGATGCAAATTCCATTTGGGAATCTATTCTAAGGCATTCCACAAATTCTTTTTGGTTAAACTACTATACCAAAAATGCCTTACCAAGGCCAATAAATTCAAAATCATCCCTTCCAACCTTACCAAGGTCTTCATGGAACTGGACAACTTGGTTATGGTTATCCTGGTTATCAATATCCTCCTTATCCTAGAACGAAATTACCAATTGCTCAACCTATTCCATCATATCTAGGATATCCTCCTCCATCGGTAACCTTTATCCACAAGGTGAACCTTCACTAATGAACTTTAACAAACAATTGAAATTCATTGCAACACTTGAGTTACCATATCTATCCTAGATAATGAATGATCCAATTCAACATTCTCCTTGGTGGCCGACTATTCCTGCAAAATTTCCAAGTGAAATTCTGAAATTTAACAGAAACCTTAGAGAAGATCTGTCATATCATGTCATGATTTACCATTTATGGGTTTTCATCGAACTCCGTCAATGATGACTTCATTTGTTTCTGACATTTACGGAGAACTCTTACTTTTTCAACAACTAAGTGGTATGTTGAGCTAACCAAAGGTTAATTTAACAACTTTTATCCATTGGAAACCACGTTTCTAACCCATTTCAAATTACCCACCTATTATGAAACTGGAACTGAGATTTTGACCTCCTTGAAGCACTCCAACTCTACTCATATATTTGATCATATACATGAGTGGAGGCGTCAATGTTGTTTGGTCAAAACTTATATTCCTAATCAGTTGTTGGAATAATGGTTTGTCAAGTCCCTACTATCCACTATAACTGAAGATGTTGCCAAAAGAAGAGATTTTACTAAAGAGAAAGTCATTTCTCATGCTCAATATATGGATTTGATTTATACCCATTCTGCCACGCTCTATGAAAATATGTCCTATTCTCCCCCACCTCAACATACTATTCCATCTGCTTCCTCGAAGGAATCACATGCCGTTGATGGTGTGATCAGTTCCATTAGTCAACAGTTAGTGAGAAAATCGTCTAATCAAACTAATTCAAAATCTCCTCCAACTGTGACCAAGCAAATTCCCTCTAATCCTACTATTGTGAGTACTTCTAAAGTTAATGCCATTCAATATAGAATCAAAAATTCGAAAATTGTTGGGAGAAAAATCACTTAAAATCAAATATATGAAACCCTTGTTGCAAACATCACACTCACCCTCACTGGTGAGTGTGTTGGGTCACCTGCATTAGTATTAATTTTTCTAATCCATTGCACTTCTCAATATAGGAGTGCTGTGATGGGTTGAGGGAAACTTTTTCGACCTAAAAATTCAAATTTCCCCTAAAAATGCATGAAACAAGAAATGGAAACTGTGAAAACGATGAGAAAGGATAGATCTCCTACCTGGAACTAACAATACTTGAAATGGTCCACTGTATTGGCTACAATCAACCTGTAATGATTGAAGGTAACAAAATTCTTAGAGCTCACTCAAATGGGTAAAATGAAAATGGTAAGAAATGGAATTACTTTTTTCACTTTTATGGTCAAAATAGCTCATTATTTTAATATATTTAAATGTTTTTAACCTAATTCTACCATATATAGTGTATTTTTAATGTTGTTTTGGTGCGCTAAGC
Source organism: Pinus taeda (assembly GCA_000404065.3). Lineage (NCBI taxonomy): Eukaryota > Viridiplantae > Streptophyta > Pinopsida > Pinales > Pinaceae > Pinus > Pinus taeda. The sequence continues at coordinate 58,636 of APFE030839421.1, forward strand.
AAGTTAAATGATAATTGAAGGACATAATCAAAATTATGAGTGGAATATGGGTCATTTTGTTGAATGAGTATACTTTTATTGATTTTTCGGGCTCATTAAACCTACAAAAAAGGAATCACCTGGAGTCCTCTTTTAGCTCTTTTCAAACTCCCAAAACATGAAAAGATCACTAAACACTTATCTTTTTGAACTCCTTAAAGTAAATGAAAAAACATCTACCCAGTACAAGTTTAGCCATTTTCCAGGCTGGATAAACTATTTATGAAAAAATAATACTTTAGCTACACATGGCTATAAGGTTCTCCTCCTTATTATTTTACACCTTTTTGGTCCCAAGGTAAAGATTTATGAAAAAGATCATATTGGAGTTTTTTTTACCTCTTTTTCAGGCTCTCTGAACATGAAAAATAGGTCAAGTTACACCTCCACTGGTCTCATAAAACTGTTAAACAACGTTGGACTCATCAAGAATGAAAGACCTAAGCACTCCTCAGGGTTCGTTGAAAATAATCAAAAGGATTCATCTGAAGGATGAAATTATAGATGAAGCATATGTTATCCTCCTCAAGATTGTAAAAAATAAAGAGGTACTAGCCAGAAATGGTTGGGAAATTTAGAAAATAAGGCATAGTACATATTAATGGAAGTGGGCCGCTCTTGAACATGACACTCTTTCACCTCATCTCTGTGACTGCATTGGGTTGAGGAATCCACTTTCCTCACTGTTAATTACACCTTAATGAAAGCCTTCAGGATGGATCTTTGAGTCAATGCTGCCAACTCCATATTAGTGTCATCGATATGTTCAACAGAAAGTATACCCTCAGTTAGCTTCTGCTACAATATCCTTAAGCCTTACTTCACGTTTTCTGATCCTGAACCAACTCTGCATCATTACATTCTATCTCAAATATTGGGACTCGTTTTGAGTCATTGATGGGGCATACATCAAGGCCCTACTACGTCAGGTCACTTGCTGTCGAAATCAACATATTTTCCAAGAAGTCAAATTAACAACTCTTTTAGTGCCTTGGAGCTTACATACCTCAATGACAAGTTTCCTTGCTTTTACTGACAGGTTCTCATCATTGGGCTTTGACCAAAAGATTATGTGTTGTGTTTAACTTCAACTCATTTATTCACACTACACAGATTGTAATATAGTAACTTGAGAAACGATATCATTATCTATGGTTCCTCCTGCATCTGTTAGCTACGTATATCATTGGCCGATACTCAGATGGTGTATAACATGTTCGACTCCAAATCATTTATTCACATGTTTAGACTCATACTATCGAGTGATGAGGTAGAAGACCCCAGATCTAGTTTCATCCACCTGAGCTACGATTTCAGGATTCATACAAGATTGTAAAGTATGATTGCTATGATAAATTAGAAAGTCATCCAAGCATGGGTAAACCATTTGTCATTATTGGATGTTAATTTAATTATTTTATATGTAAATTGAGTTATATGTCGATTATGGTTATGCCTAACTCGACAATGATACAAAGATGATTATGTATTGTAACAAATGATGATCTCAACAAATATATTCTTAATCAAAACTTGTCATAAGGTAAAGCACTTTAGTCCTCAACCACTACTTCTAAATTTGTACTTTAGGGGGGAATATATTATAGGTCATTTTGTCACATCCAATAAAATGGCCTAGAAACTGGATCAATCAACATCCAATGACACTTTTCACTGATCTCTTGCAAATCCTAGAACATCATCTCTCAAAATATTCCAAGAATTTTAGGTTTAACATCTTAAAAAACTCATTTTTGGACCCATCGCAGTTCCCCTTTGATAAACCTACACTGTTGCATGTTGTACACTAAGCAATTATGATGACCAATGCATGTTTCCTTTGATGCAAGTGCGATGGCCTCTAGAATTCGGTAAAAATTTAAAATAATTTCAAATCTTCTCTTTCTAGAAGCTTTCAATGTGGTTTTAACCATTTACTACTTTTTGAGATCTCGAACTCCTATTCTTGGGGTCTTATCTCTTATCTTTAGATATTATCCTCCCTCATATGTGGATCTAAGTCCTAGATTGGTAAGTCCCAAACTAGCCCATTTACCCTATAAATTCACTACATCCCATCCAATCTAGGTTAGATTTTGGAGACTCTTAGTTTTCCCCTCATGCTGCTGCTTTGTTCCTAAGGATCCATTATCCATCCATGCACTTGAGTTGTGATTGAAGTATTTCTTTGTGACAAGGGAAGGACAAATAGTTGGGAGACATCTACATGGTTAAGATTTGTAAAGGGTTGTATTATCTCGTACTTTCATTAATACAAAAATGCTTTGTTTTCCTATACTTGCATCTCATTAATGCATATGTATTACAATTCCTTCTTGACTCATTATTTAGAGGTGTTAGTACATGCTATTTGGATGTTTTAGCGATCTTATTTGTTTTAGTTGTTTTGCAGGTCCTATTTATAGCATTTGGAATTGGACCTAAAGTTCACAAGAAAGGAGAAGAGGAGAGCTTGCATTGGACTCTAGGTAGGATTTTCCTCCATGTTCTAATTTCGCTAAGTAAATAACAAGTATTTTTGTTCATGTTGCTTCTAGATCAAGCCACTAGATCTAGGGAGTTCACTTTTTTACTTAGAAGAGAATTATCTTTCAAACAAGGGTTTCCAAAGGAGATGGCATGCTCTTCCCTACAGTATACAAATTAGGAAATATCACTCCCCTAGAAGGTTAAAGAATGTACTGGATAGAACCAAATTCTACAAAATAATTATTCAAAGGTTGAAGATCAATTTGATAGGGCTAAAGCTTAGTCCCCCCTTTCAATTGGGCCTACAAGAGAGAAGAGATCAAGCAAAGGAACAAAGGGAGTGGGTAGCCATAGAGGCAAGTGAAAAATTCTACCCATAAGAAGGCACACCATCTTAGATGCCTTGGGATGTCAAAGAGGTTACCAGCACCTTGCATGAGCTATAAATTAGTGAGTAAGTTTCTCAAAGGGTGAGCAACACCTTCACCAAGGGGTGATGATGGACCTCATCAATAGGTATATTACAAGGCCCATTTTTTTATCCTCCAACTTATAATTTATTCTTTTCTCACATTAATTAACATCTTTTTGGCTATAATATTCTTAATATGAAGACTAAAAGATGTTTGTCATACTTTGTGGCCTAATATGGTTAATGTGTAGGAAAAGAGCATTTTTTAGTGCATTTACTATGGAGAGGTACATTGGAGGCATCTGGAGGATATGTAGGAGGCTTGCCCACTGTATTTACTCGTCTTTAACTTGACTTGATCCCTAAAATCTGATTTGATAAGCACCCTATGAGTGCCCTTAGTTGAAGACTTGTTAAACAAAAAGGTATTACAGACTCATGTGTTGGTGTGTGTTCTGTGAATTTAAGCAACAAATTAATCAGATTGCCAATACACAGACATTTAAAGGGAAAGAGAGCAGAGAAATACAATAAGCAACATAAAGACACAAACAATTTTTAATAAAGAGTTCACCCTATTCTCCGGGGCTACGTCTCCGGTCCAGCTTCAATGGTGGCCTAGTTTTATTGTGTCTTCCAACGAAGAATTTACAATACAGGGACTCAATGTGAGTTCTCCTGAAGTAGAATTTTACTTGGCAGGGTAGTTCTTGGATTTCCAAAGCCACTCGATGTACACAGACTCTTTTTCTTCCTACCAGCTTTGTGACCCTTGGTCTATAGTGGAAACAGCCAAATGTGATTCTCAGTCCAAACAGATCCCTCTATGGGAAGGCTTGAATCTTCAAGATCTCTGGTGCTTGATGCTACTTATGGTTAGGTCAAACTTCTATATCCTCTGCTTGGCTTTACTGTTCTCCGTGTTCAGTCCTCCTCTCAGGGTTCATTGTTCACTGTCTCTCTCAGTCACCTGGATTCTTCTCCAAATCCTCTTTCTTGTTGACTGGATTTGTTCATGGCTTTAACCATTCGATCTCCGTGCCTGTTTGGTTCCTCTCCCACCTGCATCGATTGTCCTTCTACAGCTATGATTGGAGTTCCCTATTCGGCGTCAGCATGAATGCTCAGGGAGTGCCACATGTCCCCATCTAATTAGTACCAACATGCTTCGTCGGTTTGTTCCTACGATTATGTTGTGGATACGCTCTTCCTCCACTACGGTGATCAATGAATTACAAATCCTTTTAAATCGCGGCTTAATTCTCTGTCGATTCGATTCCTTTCTATCGGGCACAATCTTAGCCGTTCGATCTGGGCTCCTCCAGATCTAATGTCATATGCACGTCGAAAGTGGTTGACCTGCTAAACCGTTAGCGCGCGATCACGACAGTTGTTCTCTCACCTCTGCTGCCACGTGTCGATCACTGAGTGGGATCACTCCGCTCCTGTCTAAAACCTCTTACCATTCAAGGGCACCCTAATCTAACCACCAGTTTCTAGGGCATGGGTCCTGTCTTTTTCGTTTTAGCACTTTTTTCTTTCTCTACCTGCGGTTCTCTGGCTCCCGATGCGACCGAGTTCTTAAGGCTTCCCCATTTTGGCCCCGTTTTCTTAGCGATGCGCGATTAAAATCACCTCCTTTTCCTGATCCATGGCTCCCAGGAGCTGTTTTGACCTCTTGCGCAGTCTGCATGGGCCTCAGTCAATGTGCTTTGACCGAGGTCCTAGTCATTCCGTGCCAGTTTCCATGGCCACTAGTTCAGGGCGTTTTTGACGATGTTTTGGATTTCATTAAGGATTTGTTTCATCCCGATACAGTTAAGGTTCTTTGTCAGTCGTTTATGGATTTGATTTGAATCACAACCTCCTTACTGAAAAATCTTTTGGACCGCCAAAAGTTGGTTTTCTTCAAGCATCGACTAAGTGAGAAAACTGTTGTCTCACTTGTCCAATCTCAATCCACTTCGCACTGCTCAACTTCAAACCTTTAAGCCCAATTCTAAGGTATTCCACTTGTCCACTATGCATTGCCCTCACCTTCCTATCTAGTACTGTGTCTTCCTATAACGCATTAAGGTATTTAAGTAGCAGGTCATCAACAAAAGGTAATTGACCCTGCTCTTCAGGGTCCTCAATCATTGAAGTTTCAAACAACATCAAGAAATCTGCGCTCAGATGTGAATATAAGCTGGTAGATCAAGGAAAAAAACATTCTTACTAATCTTCTCAAGTATCCTGAAGGGTTCATACCTGATAGGTTTTAGCTTTTTACCTTCACCTTGCAATCTTTCCTTGCTAATATACAACCATACTTGGTCTCCAACTTGAAAAATATGCTCCATCTGATGCTTATCATGCCTAGCCTTGTACTTGGCCTGGCTCTTTTCCAGCTGCTCTTATACTGTCTGGTGGATCTCCTAGATCTGTTCAATGAACCTATTTTCCTTTTCCACATCACTGTGTCTATCAACCATGGTATCTGTTTGGTCAATTTAGTGTTGTCTAAATTGCTATCATAAATTGTCAACCCGGGGCCCGTAAGCTGATGAAGTGAAGTGTACAATATATACTTAAGCAGCCTTTCCTAGTTCTTTTTGTCATTTTTAGTTTATGTCTAACTTATCTTCCTAATGTGATGTGATGAAGTTATAAACAAGTGAGTGAATGTGTGTGTATGTGGTGATTTCTAAATGCTTCTTGAATTTTAAAGATAAAACTTGAACAATAACTTGGAATGGAATTAAAGCTTCGAATGAAAGTAAAGCATCAAACAAAAAGACCAATGGCACTAGTCCAATACCTTTACTGTTGATAAGAATGAAAATGACATCTATATTAACTCAGTTGAAAGCAAGAACGCTACTCTAACTCCTCTATTGAATCTAAAGCAATGCAAAAATTAAGTGACAAATCACACTACTTAATTCTCCCTTAACATTCTGCCTTTAGCTAAATTGATCATGTGAAAAAGAGTTAGGAGTGAATTAGCAATATGAGTCTAAAACTAAATAAACCAAGTTGCAATTAAATGATGTTTTGGTTCCATAAAAGTTAGTGAATTATGATAAAAAGAACCATCAAGAGATTAGCAACTTGACAAGACTTGATAAAGTAAACTAAGTAAGGAAACTAACTAAGCAAGGAAACTAATGAAAATCAAAGTGAAAGTCAGCAGTTTAGATAAGACAACTTCAGATGCCACTAGTGTTAAAAATAAGGAAAAGCACATTGTCCCGGGCTCCTAACAAAGCTGTAAAAACACACACTGATCAGTCATGAAAAGTACAGAAACATAAAGCAGCATAATTCAAAACTGTACATTAATATACATGGTTAATTAAAGAAAAAGGAATGCAGGAAAGTAAATTTAAAAGCTATTGTACAATGGTTGTAGTAGACAAGGGCCCTCCATCCACTTCAACTAATTAAAAGATCAGCTACGCAGGTAAGAACAGAACTGTCTTCTTGGTATTAAATCAGCACATAATAAAACACAGTGGAGAGCGTAAACGCTATATAAAAGAGTCTTTAAAACAGAGTTTACAACAGCAAAATATTAACTTCCAAAAAACTAACTAATCAGCGTGTAGAAATGCTTTATTTATAGCAAGAACACAAATTGTTCTGTGCGTAAACTAAGTTAACTAACAGCTAAGCAAAAGACACGTTCAGCAGCACCGTGCTCGGATTTAGGGAATGGTCATCATGGTTAATAAATCCTGCTGTTGGATTCTTGTCCCCTGCAGTCTTCGTGGCTAAAGAAGAGGCCAGCTGTGACTTTCGTGCTCCAACTGAACACGCAGAGCCGTGCCACCGTTTGCAACCTTGCCGTTTGACCAGAGTTACCTCCACGTTGACCAGGGGTGTAGACGGCCAGTTTGGCTGAGCTGACAGCACACACACCATGTACACAGTCATACAAACTTGCCCATGTGGCTCTTTCCTCTGGAGGACACCTGGATCATAGCAAACAAGAAAATAGCTGCGGAATCTGGGA